>JAIUND010000086.1:0-124923 GCA_034699125.1 Gisinianus flammeolus | reverse complement strand
AGAGAGAGAGAGAGAGAGAGAGAGAGAGAGAGAGAGAGAGAGAGAGAGAGGGGGGAAAGTTACAATGTATCTCTATATATTCGTATTTGTGTATGTATCTGTACAATGAATGTGTGGGTGTGTATTGAAGAAAGAAAAGAAAATTACCGTGGGTAATTTGTAGTTTGTCTCAGTGTATATAAAAGTAATAGGAGTGTCAGATAGTTAAAAAAGTGTACGTGTAGCAACAGATAGCAAAAAGAGAGGGAGAGAGGAGTGATGACGATACTGAACTCGGACGAAACTGACAAAGAGAGAGAGAGAACCAGAGAGGAAAAGATAGAGAGAAGGAAAGAACTGAAAGGTAAGTAGAATATCGATAGGTGTAAGTTTATTTGTAGCTCAAACCGTAGAGCAGTCAGCGTATGTGTGTGTGTGAGTGTGTGTAGATTCACGTGGGAGACCCAAGAGACCAATTTAGCCGAGAAATCTTTCCTCGTCGATGTAATGAAACAATTTTTCCTCTCCCCTGTTAAGCCGGCCGATTTCTGATCAAGAATTCTACTCAGGACTTTCCGCCCGTTCATTCAACATCAGTCAGTTTCACTTCTCTTCTCTTCTCTCCCTATATATATATAAGTATATACTTTCCCTCTACACACGCAGATACAAAATCCAAGAGCACATCTCTCCTTTTTTGGCACCACTCACCCTTACCCTGCACACTGCACACTGTAAACTATACAGCATGGATGTAGAACGTACTTTTCTTTTTTATATGTACAGATACTTTTTTACCCTTTTTGCCTTGGCCTTTGCATTGGCTTGTGCTTTTATATCGAGTAAAAACTGCAGACGAAGGAAAAGAAGGTAAAAATCATGGCTCATGAGCTAGCAGACGGTTGGGACTGAGCTCTGTGTACCTACAAGACGACTTATGCTCGTCTACATGAAACTTACATATGTCAGAAAACACACACAGTCTCTCTTCCTTTCTTCACTCTCTCCTAGCGCGTTCCGGCCTCTTCTTCCGTCACTCTCGTTAGCTTTTTACTCTCTTCCTTTGCAAAAGATAATGGAGGGAGAGAGAGAGAGAGAGAGACACAACTCACAATTAGTTATTGTTCGCTCATCCTCCTCCCTCGTGACTCCCTCTAACTACATTATCCATCTCCTCCAATTCCAATATATATACTCCTCTTCTCCTCTTTTTACCTTCTCTTCCCCTCAAAATCAAAAATCAAACCTACATTTACTAATAAACTCTTACCATCATATCCAGTGTCAAATATCAACGATGACTTTTAAATTTACCCCAAAATAGATTCCATTGTCGAGATTCTTCCAATGATTCAGATGATTTTACTTAGTTGGCAAATGAAAAATGAGGTTGTCGATCCCGAACAATTTTACATCCATAACGAATACTAAATGTTTATTTATTTTTTTTTGGTTGTGTGTGTTTGTATTATAATAATCAATAGTTTTTTTTTACAATAGTAATTTTGAGAAGAATGTTCAAATTAGTATATGAAGATGATTGTTTTGTTGGTATAGCATAATTAGCATTTCATGAATTCATTTACAACATTTCATATTACATTTTTTTGTATGTATTGTTTTGTAGTTTGCAGTTTGTTTGCAGTTTGAATTTTAAAATATTATGAGTCACAGTTTTTTGAATTAGGATTTGTTTTGTGTATGTATATAAATAATGAAAATATCTAGGAAAATTTGAGCTGTGTAAAGTCAAAGTGTAAAGTATAGACTGGAGAATATGGGAAATCAGTTTAAATTAGTTGATGGGTTTTTGGATGTTTGCTTTCTTTTGGGGTGTGTTGAGATGACGATGGTTAAAATAAAATGAAAAAATACAAAATCAAACTATCAAAATCAAGATGATGAAATCAAAGTCGAAGAAGATGAATAGAGGGAAATAATGGAAATGGTGAGAGTAAAATAGAGAAGAAAAGAATGAATGATGGGATGATTATTGCCTCCATTGCTCATGATTCCATTCTCCATTGAGTCCATGTTACGTAATGGAGGAGACAGTTCCACAAATGGGCCTCGAGTACTTCTCTCTCGCCCACCTTTCTCTCCCCCTCCCCCACCTCTTCCCTCCATCTCCTCATCACTCTCACTGTACTCCACGTCCGAGGATGGAGGTGAGCGCTCTCCATTCATAAATGAACCTCTTTCTGGGGATGATAAATTTATTTCTAAACAAGACAAATACAATAAAACAACCCCCCCCCCCAAAAAAAAATTACAGATATCATTATTAAAACAGGATTCAAAAAAATTCACATGATGAAACTTCAAAGTGTGACTGTGAGTACCTATATATATATAAAACTAAAAACTAAAAGAGAAAGTTGTGGATTTACAAAGGAAAAAAGGAAAAAAAAAATGAGCTCAAAGAATGAAGTAAAATAAATTCTAAGATAAAAAACTGTGGGAAGTAATAGAAAAATTCCAAGCACATTGAATTTAAAAATGCAGAGAAGAGCTATTGCATGTGTGTGAAGCTTTTTAAGGGAAATGTTCTGTGCAATTCCATCATTGTACATGAATGGGGGGGATGTGAACAAGTTTGAGAATTTTTGAGAGAATTTGAGAAATGGGGACGCACCATGAATATGAATCGTTCCCTCAGTACTTCCCATGGAATTCTGTGAAATACATTTGTATCCTGAAAAGTCACGCGGAGTCAAATTCCTACAAAAAAAAAGAAACAGCAAATTCACAATCACAAATCATTCATCATTATCACTGACAAAAAATCCTCATCCCATCCAGTTAAAAATATAATATTTATTTATATTTTTCTACATATAAAATCATGTCACCACGAACAAAGGAGTAAGTTTTTCATTTATAACATATAACATGTTTATAAATCGTACCTGATAAGTAAATGCATGCGGACGCCGTAGTGGGAAACGGCTTCTTCACTCATATTGAATTTGTCATTGGGGATTATCATCTCACCTGAAATACACATCACAGAAATATGTGATTTCACATTTTCAGTCATGTACATTAAGAATCCAGAAAATTCTTTTGACATTCTTCCCAGAAATTAAAATCAAATGGCAGAGCAGTTTGTCAACTAAAAAATTCATGGGATGCGATCATTGTCAAAAAAAATATAGGCAAACTTTCAACCTTTCAACTTTGGATTGCAAATTCTCAAGATTTCCAACGAGATGTGAGATATCGACATCTTCATAAATCTATCTATCTATTCTGTAGCCGCATCTTCACTCTTCACTTTCTCTCTCTCTCTCCCTCGAACAGACATTGGAAAAAACGAAGATGTTTCACTCCAATTCAATTTTCAAATGCATAAGGTTATGACAAGAAATTTACACTTCATAAGCTTCATGTCCATTTGTCTAGCATTCAAATGTATCTTGAAAGACAGACACATATACAGAGAGACGAAGAGATGAGGGGAGACATGAGGAAAGTACGTGTGTTCAAATTCAACTTCAGCTTGAACCAAAAAAAAAGGAGAGAAATATTCAAGGATACTCTCATTAAAAATGCGCATAAGCTCCCCTTTTTATTTCCTTTCCAAACGTGAGATGAACTTTAATCTTTTCACACAGAAAAAAAAGTCTACAATATTCAACAATTCTGGTGTTCTCTTGTGCAATGTACAATGTACAACTACAGATATTATTATTATCTACAGATATTTCTTCTTTCCTGCATGTTGGTTTAGTTTGAAAAGGGATGAGAAAATAAGGAGAGGATTTATACAGTTGGAATTGGAGACATTCACAATGATTTCTTTTTGTATCATACAGATATTTATGTTACGGTATGAAATCAACTTGAATTTCACCCTTGTGATGGTTTTACTCGACTTGTTTTAGTAGGGACAATAAGAGGAGCAATTAGAAATTCCAAAACAATGAAGAAGAGACTTGTGTAAATTGTCGACAATTTTAATTATGAGAATGTCGTCGTTGTCGTCGTCGTCCTCATTATCAATGTGATGAGTTGAGAATGTCGACGAGGGAAAGGGAAAAGACAAAAACAAGAATGAGGAGAAGAAAACGAAGAAGAAAAAGAAGAAGAAGAAGAAGAAGAAGAAGAAGAAGACGGAGACGGAGATGGTGAAGGAAGGGGAAGATTTTTTAGGGGTGGCCAGGAAGCGTAATTGTGGAAAATTGGGTATCAGTTTTCTTTTATGTGAAGAGAAAAGAGTTGCCGTGTTGTTGTTCCTCATTCTTTCACTAGTGAGAGTCTCTTGAAAATCGACTCAGGACGAGAGAGAGAGAGAACAAAAACGTGAAGGAAAACGAAATGAAGGAAGTTGAGGAAAGGAAACAGGAAAGAGGGCTTCATGCTCACTTCGTCATTTCATCCGCAACTCTGAACCTTCTGTTTTGCTTTCTCTCTCTCTCTCTTCAACTTTTTCACTTTTCTCCCACTTTCTCTTTCTCTCTCTCTCCCTCTCTCTGTATAAGAAACCGAAACCAAGTTTCTCTTGCGTTTTCTTTCATACTATTGTACGTTGCTGACCATATGAGTATTAACAGTTTCAGTTTTCGGTATTCGGGGTTTCCTTGGTTGAAAAAGAAGAAGAAAAACTGTGTGTGTGTGTGTGGTCTATAGAATAAAGAGCTAGAGCGGAAGAACTATTCGAATGGTCAAGGCTTATCCGAATTTGATGAAACTAATGAGATTTCTTATGTGGATATCTCTCTCAAGAAAGAGAAAGAGAGAAAAAACAGCAACAAAAGGAAAGAATAGAGAAGCACTTGAAACCCTCAAGAAAAACATTCTTCACTCCATTATCATTGTCTAACTGAACAAAAAAAAATAACCCAAGAAAAAAAAAGCTTCAATTTCACCTAACCTAATTTAGAAATGATTGCTCGCTCCCCCTAAAAAAAATCCTATAGCTCAAGTTGTATTCGTTACGTTGTAGCACTCTGCTGCTTTGTGATCATAAGGCCACAGGCAATGTGGGCAATGGAATAAGTCAATGGAACATTCACTCATCCCCACAAATTACAAATTGGACGGATAACGGATAATCATGTCCATTTTCAATGCTCCTATAACCACATCTTACACAGAGAAATCCTCACAATTCTCCATTTAATTTCCAAATTCCCCTTCCCATTTGAGTAGGTTTCAGTTTAGCATTTCAGCTTGTACACCATGAACACAGTTGAAAGCTTTCATTGAGTTTTCTTGGAGTCAAAAGTGGGAATGAGAATATTGGTAGGAGAAGGAAGAGCTCATGGAAAATCCACGTGAGTAAGAAAAAGGTGTGTAAAGCTAAAGACATGCAGGGGAAAAAAATCTCAATGGAAAGTACACAAACGAAATAGAACGTAGAACAGACGTTGAATGTCTGTAGGAAAAAAAGTTGTACAGCTAGCAGATAGTTGTAGTATGAAATGGAAAACATTTATGCAAGAGCACGAAAGCACGCAAGCACGATGTCTGCTTTCTCCCTGTGTGTGTGTGTTGAGAGAAGGTTGACAAAACTGAATGGAAAAAGCTGAAGAGGTGTCAAATATCATACAGCCTTTTGAATAGTGAAATGTGTGAAAGCTTCTATGTGAAGTTCAAAGAAGACGATGACTGAGTGGCTTCGCACTCTTTTTTTCCTTCCCTTCTTCCTTTTCTCCCTGTTTTCCAATGCTGTCTCATCTCCTTCAACTCTCTCCTTCCGTCTCTCGTCTTTGAAGGCTGGAAATGCCAACTGAACGATCCCTTGCATCCGTAAATGGGAAAAAGATTGTAAAAAATAAAATAAAAAAAAAGATGAAGGGGAGAAAAATGTGTGTAAAAAAAACAAACTTTTTTTTCTTTCCTCTCTCTTTCTCCCTCTTTCTCTCTGTTCCTCACTCTCTCTCTTGTGTATCTACAAACGGAAATGGAAAAAAGAAGGAAGCGCGACCAGACTGTCTAAAATCATCTAAAACATTGAGAAAAAATATATAAACCAATAAACCACGCCTTCCCTACTTTTTGTACTTCCTTTCCACCCCATTGAAATCGTATAAAAATCAACCCAATCAAATTATTTACGATATTAATTGACTGTCAATCTGCTTTTCCCACACACAATTTGGATTTTGTTCTGTGCTGACCTTAAGCTTTCCCCCTCCCCGCAAATCTGCTCAACTGAATTTTTCTTTTTCCTTTGAAAACAAAATGATTATTTGTTATTGACCCAGACACAAAATCCGAAGAATTCTCAGAGCCAGACATTCAAAATCTACATCTCCATGGACACAATAGAAAACTTTGAGCATGCAGCTACATGCATGTACATATTACATAACGTTACGTCAGTGTACACGCAAGGAGAACATGTAAAGAAAACGAGGAATGTGGACGACGAAAAACTGCATGGTTTTCCATGCAATGGGTTTTTGGGGGGTTTTTTTCCCTTCATTTTGTTGTTGATGCATGTTGGAGTTGAGAGTTTTTCTGAAGCTGAAGCTGAGGCAAGAAGCGAGCCAGAGCTGAATCTGAAGACTCGAAAGGATGTAGAAATGTAGATTGTAGTTGTAGATGGTAGATGTGCCTTTAAAGATGCACACATGGTAAAATTACAAAGTGGGAGAAGTCGATCACAAATTTTCTGGTTGAGCTGGAACAGGATAACTCTTAGGCTTCAAGGAAAAGAGCGGGAGAAAAGAGGAAGAAGAAGGAGGGAGAGAGAAAGAGAGAGAGGGAGAGAATGAGAGAGCGATGCATTCCCAGTGTAAGATCTATTGCATTCCACAGATACTTTCCTCCGAGCCAAACTACCAACTCCCAACTACAAACTGCCGACTACCGACAACCAACAACACAACCCCACAAGAACAAAACGAAAAACGAAAACGAGTTTTACATGGGAGAAAAGTGGAGAGTTTGAGAACGGGAGAGAGAGAGAAAGAGAGAGAGGAAACAAACAAGGAACATGGACGATGGTGGAACTACATACAGAGAGAGAGAGACACTCAAGACTCATACTAATATCTCTAATATCCTCATACTCATACAGCAAACGAAGAATGAACACAAGGAAGAACCAACTGAAGACCAACAAACCTAGAACAAACTACAAGACTCCAAGTGCAAGAAACAAGATCAAGTAGAAAAACAAGAACAAGAAGAACTAGAACATTTTCCAATGACTCTAACTCTGGAATTCAACTCCTCTCCTCACCAACATTTCCTATACTCTCTCCAGAAACGTCTACAGTCTCTACACTCTACACATGGCTGACTAAAAACATTGCTCACCGTCATCCTCCCAAACGAAAACGAATCTTATAAACGATCTCTCTCCCCTCTTTCTCTCTCTCTCTTTCCCTCTAAACGAATCTACAAAATATACAAGCTATCGTACAAAATAATGTACCTACAACAAATTACGAATGACACAACAACACACTTGGTCCCGTTACTTGTAAACTTTCCCCTCATCATGTAATCTCTCATCTCTCTCTCTCTCTCTTTCTCCCACTCACTCTCTCCTGCCCATAATCTGTCACATTTACTAATCTCATTAGAATCATTCACAAATTCATAAATTCATAAATTACTATGACGATGTGATGAGAACACATGATGACAGAATGAACTTGAAACGATCCCAAACTCTCAAGTCAAATTGATTGTATTTTATATTCTATTCTATTCATTTATCAGCAGTAAAATACAAACACACACACCATTGGATATGGAAAACATTGCGGGAATTCATTTGTGTGTAGTTTGTATGTATGCTTTATAGAATGAATGAAGATGTTAATGAAGGAAAGAGTCATGAGTGGGGAATATTTGTACACATTGAGAGAGAGAGAGAGAGAGAGAGAGAGAGGTTCACATCACATGATTATCGTGAAAATGGGGAATGTCGACAGCGTGTGTCACATAATCATGTGTTCATGTGTTATTACTCACTGCGGGGGCCAAGCCACAGATATATAGAGAGAGAACAGGCACAGCCACTCACCCATTGTTCAACTCATTGGTCCACACACACACAACCATATGACTCTGCAATGGGCAATGTGCATACAGATACTTTTGGGTTTTATACAGTGGGAATTTCTCTCTCGTCATTTGTAATTTGTAATCCAGGCTCTTTCTCCACCCTGAAATTCCCAACTCCAACTCCAAAACTCCACGTGCTTCCCAGCGTTAAAATTAACTTGTGTGTGTGTTTACTCTTCTAATTAGAACCGATGCAACTCTCCACACAACCGCCTTTCTTTTCATCAACTGTGGACACTCAATCGTGTAGAACTCTGTAAGCAGTGCCAAATAAGGCTCGACATCGGGTCAGAATTCAACTTTGAATATTTTTTTATGCGCAAAGCCAAATTTCCAAAAATTACGATCAGGATATGTATTGTAAGCTGTAAAAACACTCGGGTCAACCCGAGTGTTTTTTGGCTTTTGTGCCAAAAAAAACAACCTACAGCGGTCGTAATTTTTGGAAATTTTATATTCTAACTTCACAGCTCTTTTTCTGCATGTTTCAGCCTTTAGCTCAATTTTTTTCAGAATTTTCGCTGTGCGCATAAAAAAGATATTCAAAGTTGAATTCTGACCCGATGTCGAGCCTTAGTGCCAAAACATGCACGCCTTTATCCTGTTGAAATGGCAAAAGAGAGCTTTTTTTGTCTTTGTAGCGAAAAGCGAAAAGCGAAATACGATTACGATTACGAACAACAAGTCTGTGACCTGTTTTAAATAGTAGAACAGTAGAAAAGGATCTTTTTCTTTTGATCCTTTTGATTCTTGATTCAAATATTGTAAATTACAAATAGGAAAAAATGTGGGTAGGCTTCCGTGAATGTTTCCGGGTTCTTTATTTTTTATCTTTTTTTTTGGCTTGAAGGGAAAAGTGAAAGTTGAAAGTTGAATGAAGGAAAGAGAAAAATGAAAATGGAAGTGGGGAGGATGGAGGGATTCGTGTGGGGTTGTGCGTGGAGAATAAATCAGAGGTGGAGTTGAAAGACGCCAATAGCAAAAGAATAAGATTAGCATAATCATATGGTAAATGGTGAATGGAGGAGATATGTGTTTGTGCCATGTGCTATGATTACAATGAGAGAAAAGGAGAGAGAAAGAGAAAGTACAGTAGAGAAAGTAAAAAGGAGTTTGCTTTAAAATGATGGAAGTGACAAAGGATCGGGAGGGGAAGTCAGAATGAGAGAAAGGGAGAGAGAGAGAAAGAATGAGAGAGAAAAAAGAAAGAGAGTTGAAGATGAAATGGAAGTATGTGGGAGTTTTTCAAACAGATGTAACGTGAAAGGACAAGTCATTGGTTGAGAAATTGCTCACACTTATTTAGCATATTTGGCACTGATCATGATAATTTTTCACGCTCTTCAACTGGCATCCAACCCAACCTTTCACGTGTTTTCAACTCTCCATATAGTTCTCTCCCCTCTTTCTCTCTCTCTCTCTCTCTCTCTCTCTCTCATTTCATTCTCACTCTTTCTCTTCTCTCTCTCTCCTTCTTTCTCCTTTCCTTTCCTTTCTATTTCTGTAAATTATTTCAATTTCCCTTGTTAAATACAAACAGGAAGGAATCTCTACAAATACAGAACAAATCTACAAACTACCAACTACAAAAACGAATGCAACTCCACCCTCAACTTTGAGCTCATCTTGACAAATTCAAATTAGAAGCAAGTCGAACTGGAGTCTGTACACACGAGACAGACATTTTTTAAAGTACAGATGCTGATAGTGGATGATCTCTCCCCATCCTCCACTTCATTCCATTATCTCATCTCATTCCATGAAACTACACAACTCGACTTGATGCTTTCACATTTATTTTAAAAAGTACTTTAGACAAATCATTTGTCGCAATTGTCAATAGTGAATTTCCGTTTTCCGTTTTCCATTTTCCACTTTCCACTCGATGATAAAATTAAACGATCCTCCCCCCCAAAAAAGGAAAAAAGAAACTGAATAAATCTGATTTGTTTTACCTGTCTCTCTCGTCCAATAGTTGATGGCTTTTGGACTGGCTTCTGCAGTACATTCCAACATAATGTCGAGTCCTTTGGCTGCTGCAATTAATTGATTAGGGACTTGAATGAGAGGGTGAACTGAAAAAACAACAAAAACATCAGTCATTTACAATTACAAAATAAACTGCATTTAATTCCACTTTTGTACTTAATATATGCACACGACCAGAACAACAACATCAACTGTAAATGTAAGGAAATAGCATTAATTCAATAGTTGCGGGATGCGGCAGTTCCAAGTAGCAAGTTTTAGAAAGCTGTCTCCATTAAATCTAATACACATACAAAATAAGGAACGGTCTCTGCCAGTTTATCTGTTTCTGTGTATAAGTATTGAGAAATTAAGTGTGTGCTCCAGTTTTGGTTCAATGTGTACCCATCACATCCAATTCCATCACATTACATTGCACTACACTCTACACGTGAGAGGATTCATTTTCATTTTCATTCTAGGTGGGAAATCCATAGTTCTGCTTCATATCGTATGTGTTGACAGTTCAATGAAGCTTCACTCTCTCCTAATTGTTTTTTATCTGATGAGTGTGTTTGTGTGCATTTGTGTGTGGAGCTATGAAAACTGGGGGAGGAAAGGGGGGGGAATGGATTGGCTAAAAGAGATTGAGACTATACGGATGACGATGATGATGATGATGGGGAAGTTGGTGAATGACTCATTACTCGGCAGCAGCTATTATGCTATTAATGATCGAGTAAATGATAATAACTCGTCGACTAATTGAAACCCGTACGTGGAACAAACTCTCTCTCTTGTCTATTGGACATTAGGGAAATCACACTCTCACACTTTCTCTCTCTCTCTCTTTCACTCTCTACTCTCTATCTCTCTCTATCCCTTGACCAACAATCCCAATTCCCCATGTGCAGATACAATGACAGGAATATCATAGAGAATATCTTTAAACAAACAAACTCTCACATGCTTCTTTTGTCATATTCTTGTATCATCATAATCGTTTCATATTCAAAATTTACAAATTAAAATAGAGAGAGAGGGAGAGAAAACAATGAAAAAAGTGGACCTGCTCGAATGTGTAACAAAAACTAAAGATCCATTTCCTAGTCCATTGTAAAAGTAATAATAGTGATGGTATAAAAAAGGGAGAATGAGAATGAGATTGACATGGAGGGGAAGCTACAGCTACAGCTAGTACCAATGACGACCATACAGGAAGTCAAGGAGAAAAAGGACAGGGAATTTTTGTTTTGTGTATATCAGTACATCAAAAAGGACAAAAGTGAGGGAGCTGAGGGAGTTTTTGTAGATAGAAAGGGAAAGAGAAAGAGAAAGGGAGAGAGAGAGAGTGGATGGAGGTGATTGTTGTTGTAGATGAAAGGAGTGTAGAAAAGTAGTTATGATAATGAGAATAATAGGAAGAAGAGGAGGTGAAAGTTGGAGTGTAATGTAAAATGTAAGTTTCCATTCCAATCAGGATAAGTGGAGCCGAGAGAAGGTTCTCTGTATCTCTCTCTCTCTCTCTTCTCGCTTTCGTTTTGTCCCAAAAGGCCATCCAATACGGGATATTCCCTATAACTTTCTTTCCTTCGCCTATACTAACTATACACATGAGTATGTAAACTGAATAGGTGGAAGTTTGTGCATCCTCATTCTCATCCTTGAATTTATGTATGAATCTCCAGATAGAGAGAGAGAAAGAGAGAGAATGATCTCTTTAAACTTGTGCTTACACAAAATATCTGGGGCCATAACATAACCCTCTTGCGAGTCTTAGACTCTTAGACCGACGTTCACAAATCCGTACAATGGGAGCACACAATATGCAAATTTAAACTCAAGTCCGTGCATGACAACTACAACTAAATCCGTGTACATGGACTTTTACTTTCACTCTGAGAAACTCAACCCAACTCAACTTACATTGATTTTCTCCGAGGAGAAAAAACTCAGTCAGCTTTAAAATCTCTAAGAGTAAAAAAAAAACTCTGAAAAACTTTAAAAAAAAAGTAGATTCTATAAATGAATATTCTATTTTCAAGTAGTTCCAACACGTGTCACGTCTAAACACCACAAAACTCTATGTGTGTATCCGTCAAAAACAATGTCACTGGAGATAAGATAATAAAAAAGACAATGGAAAGGTCCTGAATTTTTTTTGTGCATCCCAGAAAAATTGCTAAGTAATTGGTGCATTTTTTGGATTTGCAAACAATGCCATGGGATAAATAAAAATAAATAAAAATCTGTAGCCATTTCCCCTATTTTTCTTATTTTTCTATGAATTTGGATTGTGGATGGATTAAAAGTGTGGGAGGTGGAAAGATATGCGAAGGGAATGTATGTAGATTCAGACATACATGGAAAATGGATCTGTTGAAAGGTGGGTAAAAAATCAGAGGGGAATAGCTGAAGAATTTAAGAATCAAGGCAAAGAATCTAATAGTTTCAATGGGATTTGAAGAGGAGTTTTTCAAAAAAAAAAAGTTGGAAAGTTAGTCGAAATATTGGTTGAGTTTGCTTGATGGATGAGTTGAAGTTGGAGCTCTCCCTGATCCCAACTTCTCTCATCCTTCTTCAATAGAATAGAAACGGGAGAGAGAGAGAGTAACGAGAAGAAAATAGAAAATAAAAGAGAAAAAGAGTGGAGGGAAAGTAGTGGAGACTCCAAATGTGGTTGATATTTTGTGTGCAGGCGGAAAAGGGAAAAGATTGCCTGTATATTCCATTCCATATTGCTATTGCTATTGCCATTGCCATTGATGAGAGACTGGAGAATGCAGAGAGGGACTGTCAGACTCAGAGAATCACCCTCTTCATCTCTCTTTTCTTCCCAGTAGTTTTCTCCTTCTCCTCAACACTTTCTCCCTTCACATTCTCCCATCAAACATCCGCATCCACAACAACAATAATAAAATTCAGCATATCCTTCCCCATTTCCTCTCGTTTTTCTTCATGCAAAAAACTCTTGATGTCAGCAATTCAAACCTCAACCTCAACGTCATCCCATCAAAATCACATTTACGTCTCTCTCTCTCCCTCTCTCTCTCTCACACTGTCCCCCCTTTTCATTGAGACTAAAATAACTTTCATTTTTTTTGCACATGCACACGAACTGCGTTTGCCATGAATTTGCGAATATCTAAGCAGTTTGCAATAAAATAGCATAAAATCATCATCAATGTTAAGCATAAAATCATCATCAATGTTAAACATAATATGGAAATTATCTGTACAATGAGCTAATTATAAATTATACCTATAATTAATTATGTATGCAAAAAAATAATAGTTTTAAAAGAACTGCTGCTGGGTTGACGATAAAAATGACAATGACTATGAGAATCACAACGAAAATGTCTGTTCATTCTCCCTGATTTTTTGTACATATGATATTTTCATTTTAACTTGAGGAATCCGCTTCGACTTCCTCAAAATTTTCCTTTTCCTTTTCCCTTTCATTTTCACCAATTTCTTCCCTCCCGTCTGTAGTCAAGAATCCATGCAATTTCAATATACAATATCTGTATGTATGCAATAGAGAGAGAGAAACCTTTGAAAATACTTTCCACAAGCAGAGAGCCGCCATTTCATTTTGATTAATGAAGAATTTCCCTATTCGACCGTGGGGGTTCCTTCACTTATTTCTTTTAAAAGTCAAACATCCTGTCAAAAATTGTTTTAGTAAGTTAACAAAGTGCGTTCCACTCTTCCCTCTCTTCACCATTCGAGGTTTTCATGTACATATACATATGTATGGAAAAAGCTTGTGTCTTTTTTTGTTGATGGCTGGAGTTTTGTGTGTAAGCGTAAACTTTCTATTGTGATGAAAGTCGTGCGTTACTTTATACAAAAAAAATCATCATGTAACAGGACTAATTTATTCCCATTCATTCCCAGATCAACTCAAACAAAATGCTATGAAATTGATCATAAATGACAGTTTCACGCCCAATAAGACTACGTTAATTTACATGAAAGTCCCCATCAAAATGTTTCGATGTGTTCAATGCTGAGGAAAACGTTTCAGTTTACGATGATGATGACAATATGCGAGGGAGGAGGAGAAAAAAATGCGGACAATGTCAAATATGGTTTAGTTGGCGGAATTTCAATATGGAAAAGAAGAGGGGGAAATGCGAAAAGAGATGAGAGACTTTCTTTTGTGCTGAGAAGACAAGAATCACAAATATACAAGGGAAAAAAACTAATGCAAGTTTGTTTTCCCTATGGAAAAGCGAGCTTTTGTGATGGGACAGGGACAGGAGGGTTGAAGCAGCAAGCTATTGGTTTTACATTGACAAAATTTAAAGAGAGAAAGTGGAGAGACTTACAGTGAACTTGCACGGTCATACGTTTACTAACGCTTGGAGGAATTCCGTTCCTAGTTGTGTACAAATCACATTAAAACACAGTAAATCATGTTAAAATAAACACACATTTTTGTGTATTTTTGTATGCATTTGTATCGTATGTATTGAATTAAATTGTTGGTCGTTTCCTTACGATGCGACACACATATAAGCTCCCCTATACAAAATCAAATACATTTCATCAATTAACTATTGTTTTTGATAATAAGCTCGTAAGAATTTCCTTCATAATGATGGTCAATTATACAATATTTTTGTAGAGCAAAACTTACATCTCGGACCGTGTAATTTTTGATAAAGTTAAAACTTCACCCTCATACTGTTTCACTGCAAAATTAGATAATAGAAAAAAACAACATGTGACAACGTGTTTGTAAGAGAGCATCATTTCTGTACTACAAATTAATAGTTTTTTGGTACCCTTTCGCTTGCCGCCTTGGCCTTCTTTAATGATGATGTGATTTCCATCCTCCTTACGCCAGCTGGAGAAAAAAAATTCACCATGATTTTGATTGACACCAGTGACAAGTAGTACAGAATCTGTGTACTACAGGTACAAATAGTCTGTTAAGCTCACAAACGAACTATAATTATTTTCCTTAATTTCGTTGACCTGCTCCAAAGGTCAAACGGCTCAAGATGGAGCTTTGAGTCCTGAGACATTATTGTCTGCCATGACCTTTTCGGTCACCCTGAATTTTTTCAGAATTTTACCCACAAAGACGGACGCAGTAGTAGCATTTCCGCAAATTAAAGAAAATCGTTATAGTTCGTTTGTGAACTCAACAAAGGAAATGCAAGCGTAAATAATAAACATGAAGATGAGAAGGGTGGGAATAAATTTATTTACGTAATAATTGGTTTGGGTTGCCCTTTGGCTTTGCAAATGAGCTTGGCCGTCCCACCCTCAGGAACCATCAAATCCCCGGATGTTTCCTCACTCGTTATGTCTGGTGGAATTACCACTTCCAAAAAAGCCATCTGACCCCCCCGACAAACAAACATAAATACAACACAATCATCAATCCCTTTCAGAATTCAGAACAAAAGGAAAACATATATTCTTGATGTGCTCTTAATTTTTAATTTTTTTAAATCAAAATGGAAAAACCAACCTGTTTCGCCATCGGCTCTGTGTTAATTTGGCACTAAACCACAAAGATATAAAAATGACAATAAAAAATCAAATACAGATAAAACCATACATGTTTTATATCTAAAATTATTTTGTTTTTGAATTCATTGAACTGCAGTTCGAAAGCGGACTCACCATGTAAAATCCCCTGAAAAAAAATATAAAAAAATCCATGACACATTACAAATGAGAAATGACATTCAATTAAGTATATTTTGATGTGTTTGAGTTCAAAATCTCGTCGCACATTGCTTGTCGTTTACGCACCTGTCAGCTCGTTGAACGCCTCGAATATGCAGTGTCCACGTTACCTTGTCATTCATCGTGACCGTTAAACGAGCATTATTAGTGATGACATGATCATGAATTGCGAGGATGGCTTTAGTGTCGACTTTAATCCAGGCAATCTATTCCCAAACACACACACAATTCAAAACTTCATCCTCAGCCTCCTCCTCTTACTCACTCCCCCCCAATCCTCATCCTCATCTTCTCATCCACATCTTCATCTCGGGAATATGCTAATAAATCCACACGGAGATTGTAAATTGTTTATGACCAACTATGGACTATGTAAATTGGCCTTCGTCTCTCCTTTTGAGGATGCAACCAGCAACCCACAGACAACAGAACTACAGACTAGACGACTTTCCACGGATCCCCAAATACAAAATACAAAATAGGAAATTCGAAAATGGATGAAACAAATCAGTTGAATAATGAGCCTGGACTCAGATTAGGCACGAGCACGACTGACTAGCAAATCAACCGTACACTCCGTCCTTTTGTAGCCTGTCTCGCTCTCCTTTTCTCTCTCTCTCTCTCTAATCAATGCATACCCAGCCAACAGCCAACAGAGCAAAACTATACACACAAATTTCCTCTCGATCCTATTTGAATCCAAAGGGAAAGGGGAAGAGTTGGATTTGGGAACTAAAAGTAAAAGTAAAACGGAAACGAGGGAAAATATTCTTCTAATGGAAACACAGAGAAAGAGAGAGAGAGAGAAGGCGTACGTATCTGTATAAAGTATTCCGCTCATTCACTTCCCAATCCTTTTACTATCCATCTGTAATGCATTGACAAAGCACTTACAGAAGCATCAACAGTAGCCTCACTCTCTCTCTTTCTCTTTCTCTCTCTCTCTCTAGTCCTCGTCTCCTCTCCTCATGACAATAGCCAAAACTCCGCTTTCCCTTTCTCTCTCTCTCTTGCTCTCTCTCCCTCTCTGGTCAGCCCAATCATTTACCTACTCATCTAATCACATTACGCTACTTTTCAAAACTCCATCTCCCCAATTTCTCGAATAAAATCCATTTCCATCCTTCTCATTTGAATCTCACTTGGAATTTCTATGTCTCCGGTTCCCAAAATCCAAATCCAAATTCCAATTTGACTTTACCTTCAACCCATGAAAGAGTTTTCGGAAATTTGAGAGAGAGAGAAATTTCTGTGGAGAAACTCTTGTGGGTTGTGTGAAAGTGTAATGTGTAGGGCAGGAGTGTGTTTGGGACGGAGGACAGGGAAATTCATACACATGGACATATCGAAAGAGAGTGAGAGAGAGAGTGAGTGAGGGAGAAAGCGGTGAAAGTGCATATTGTGCCAAGTCAAAACTTTGAGCAATAAATCACCCCGTGTGTTGAATACAATGAGAGAAACTTTTGTCATGTATTAATTAAAACCTCCAAATATTGTTATTCTCGTCCATGTCCAATATCTCAACAGCTTTTACTTTTATTCTCCAAACTCTCTTCTTCCTACTCTTTACTTTACTTTACTGGAGAGCTATGAATTTCATTTGAGTTTGAGTTTGAGTTGTCGGTCTCTGCATATATTCTGAATAAATGAACAAAATACACAGAGAAAACTCATATTTATGTACAGATATTCGTATATCATTTTAAATGTACGATATTTGTACATATGGACAGAAAAAGCTTGGAGGACTTTCCATTTTGGCATTTGGACTTTTCTCTCGTACGTCCTGAATTTTATGTTTTACTTTTGTGGTTGTCGAGGAGAGAGAGAGAGAGTTTGTGTTTGGAGATTTTTGGACCAATAAGTCATCAGTTCAGTGTGGGAATGAGAATCAGAATCAGACAACTCTCGGGGAAACTTCCAGAGGAAAAGGAAAAACTATGAAGAAGGGCAAATGAGAGAGGGAAGGTGACAGGAAAGTGGGGGGAATCTTATGAATGCTGATTTTATATGGAATTCTAAAGAGATCTCTCATTGATTAGTTGTATATCTGTATGCAGAGACGCAGACATCCTCATTCAATAAGTTTCCATTCTCTCATTCTCATCAAATCCCAATGAAAAACGATGGGATATGATTTCTCTTGGGTTTCCTCCCATAAATATATCATTTTCCATACTATCTTAAAAGTCTTTTTCTCTTCCGTGTAAGTTTCCCATATTCTCTAAAAATAAATACCCAAGTCAATGACTCAAATCCTGAGTAAAATATTACTTTTCTTTCCTCTCTCTCAAAATTCATCAATATGTGTACGAAATATAAATTCTAGTCAGTCATTATTCTTTCCGGAAGTCTTGAAATCCCCCTCGAAAATTTACATTTTGACAAGTCAGTCTAATACTTTTTGACAAGTCTGATGAAAATATCCACAAAACAGTTTCCCCCCGTTCTCTAGCTTACCTCCAACAAATTAATTAAAAGGGATGTCCAAAAACAAAACAAAAACAAAATCCCACATTTCTTATCCGAAATCTATCTTCAATTAATCTCTCGGCTACCGATCGGCTTTTCTTTAGCCAAACCCGAAAAATAATCACAAAACAGCAAAATAAATACCCGGTAAATAAACTGTTAAAAAATTATTGGGAAATTCAAACTTGTTCCGAGAAAAAAAAAGAAGAAAAATATGAAGAGTGTCACAAATGTTTTTTTGATTTTATGTTGTTACCTTGAAAAAATACAGTCACGAACGGATTTTTGCAAGGAAGGACTTGAGAGTAAATTTAAAACGTTTTTTTTTTCCTTCTCTTTTTACTCGGGAGAGTCTCGGATGACCAAGGCGATGAGAAGAGAGAGAATTTATGGGAGCTCATAAGAGTAGATGGATCTACTTAATGGTCCATTACACATAATGAGTTGGCTGATAAGATCAACTGGAATGTCTGAGGGAGAAAACTCGCTTTCTCTCCTCAACCATTTCTTGCCCGAGGCTCCACACACAAACTGGACAAGATGTGATGAAACTTTTCTAATCGATGTGGACCCAAAAAAACGAGTCAAGGAAACAGGAGAACATGACACTCGCGAGTCACTTTGACTTTGATTTTGACTTGAGTTTCTTGAGCCAGAACAAACCGCGAGAAATTGTTGTAGAAATATAATATAACAAACTTTATATCTGTGTACACTAATTGAATCACATGTGGAGGGGGGAGAGATTTTTGAGGATGGAAGAGCAAGAGCAAGTTTAATGGTGCATAACATGTACATATGTAAATGTAAATAGGATATGGTATTTTTTTTTCAGGGAATGAAAAAACGTCTTACCCGGTGACCACCCAAATGCTCGACCATACAAGTGAAGCTGGCATCCTTCCCTTGAACCACCGTCACGTTCTTCAGGGCTCCAATGAAACGGGGGTCGTGAAGCGAGTAACCTACATTATTATACAGGGCGTAGACTATCGTATAATTCAAGGACGAAGAAAATATCAAATACATACACTAAAATTTACTTATCCGTATTCGATCCATTCAAACCATTCACAATGCTATGTCAAATGTTCACAAATGTTTCACAAAACCAAATATTAATTGTGTGGATTGTGTGAATTGTCATGTGATGATTGCATTGTCTGTAATTTGTCTGCACACAAACTGAATCAAACTGTATGTATTAAAATTAAAGTTACACAGTGCAATGTAAAAATTCTACAAATGTAAAATGGGCTGTTGATTTTTGGAAGGAAAAGTTGCGTGCTTAATTGTGTTTGTCAAACGTTTGTTTTTCAGTCTCACTTTGCCACTGTATACATATATATGAAACTTAAAGTAAAAGTAAAACCCAGTGAACGAGAGAGAGAAAAGAAACTCAGGTGTAAGTTAATTGAGAATCGCTATATTTGAGTTTTCTTCATGCGTTTTTCAAGTTTTTTTATTTTTTGGAAAGTAGTTGAGTTGAGTTGACGAAGACTGTGAAAGTTGCATGATCGACACGGAGAATAGAAAGTCTGCATGGAGTGTGTGTGTAAGTGTAAAGTATGGGAAAAGAAAAAGCGTTTGAATTGTAAATGTACGGCAGTCATGCTAAGACCCACCCGAAGCTCAAACAAACACAAATATTGAGTGTTCACAAGAAGAATTAAAGCTATCGCCGTCATCATCATCATCATTTCCATCATCATCATCGTCATGTGATGGAGGAACATCAAAGAGAAAAGTCATTTAATTCCTGTCTCACCGTCTCTCTCTTTCTCTCCCTCCCTTTCTCTCCAGGCAGAACTGCAGAACAAACTGACTTTAAATATATCCAAACATACACTTTGTCTACACAAAAACGGGTCGACTCCTTCCTTCATCGTCGTCATCCTCCTCATCGTGTGCCGACAAACTATGAAAATCTTGATGAATGCCCGAAATTCGGCATAACTTGAACTAATTGTGAATTGGTGAATTGATGAATGGTGTAGTGTGTATTCAGTAGTGTGTGCATGTTTCCATCCTTCCATTCATATTATTTTATATTGCTCATTACAGCATTTACACATTTACATTTACATTTCCCTCTTTCCTTCCACAACGATGACGATTAATGTCCAACAAGAGAGAGAAAGAGAGAGAGAAGATTCCAATGCCAATAGCATTTACATTCTGGATTCCCTCAAGCATTCAAAGTCAATCTCTACATATACTATACATGGAAACTTTTTTTTATCGTTACACTCCCATTGCATACTACTTTTTTATAGGCTTTCCGCGTCTCTTCTCTCTACAGCTAATAAACAGAGTCCTACACCACACCGTATTACGTGTAAATAAATTCGTCCAAGTTAAAATTAGGAGGGGGTGAAAACATTCTTCCTCTCTCATATTTTTCACCGAGACTTTTTTCCCTTTTGGAAAGGGAAGTTCTCTCTCTCTCTTCTCTCTCTATAAATATATATATATTGTTTGGGTTGGAAATGAAAAATGTTGATTGGAATGAAAAATGTGTGGATGGGAGCCCGTTGGGAGCGTTGCGAGGAAGGAAAAAATTTTGATTCAAACTTGAATGAAAATTTTCCACTAGTTTCCAGTGCAATCAAAGGAGGAGCGATGCAGCTGGGAAGATAATTCGTCCTTGGAGTGTAGCAGAGGGAAACAGAGAGACAGAAAGAGAGAGAGAGAGAGAAAGAGAAGGATAAATCGGGTGAAATAAATAAAATGAAAAGATGACCAGTGGGATGAAGATGAGATGAGGACTATCACACTCGGACAATGGAAAATGAAGAGACGACCCGGAAATACTATATATATTTATGTATATATATATATACAGTACAGATAGATATACACATTGAAAGGCAAAGGGGAAAATGCCTGTAGCCAAACTGCCAACTGCCCATTTCCTATTTCTTATACTGCTATACTATCAGTATTGCCTTGCCGTTTGCCACAGTCCACAATGTGTATAAGCGAGAACCGTCAGACGGTTGACATTTTCTTCGGGTTAGTTTTAGTTTTGGTTTTAGGGTTGGAGTTTTTTCTTGCTTTTCCCATTCCTATGTTCGTCCTCTTGGTTCTTGCTACTTGTTCTCGTTCTCGTTCTGGTTGTTGGTGTGAAATGGGTAAGTGTGTGAGAGAGAAAGAGAGAGAGTGAGTGTGTGGTGTAATCCCAGGGGTGTGTGAGAGAACGATCCCGGTGATTTAACACGAATGAACTTTCATCTCTGATAAACGAAAGAAATAGGATGGGAGAGGAAGAAGAAGACGAAACGAGAGAGAGAGAAGAGGAAAAAAAGCTGATGACAAAAATGTGTGAAAATTGTACCCAGAGCTCCAATACGTTGCCCAGAAAGTCTTTAAGTAACCTTCCTTTTCCTTTTCTTTACTCACTCTTTTTCGCTCTTGTCTTCTCTCTTCTTTTCTCTTCTCGTCTATCTGTTTCTGTAGGTACATTGGACGCAAGGAAGACTTTTGACTTTTTGTCGTCGACTTCTATTCGTATTCGTCTGGGTAGTTGTAGTTGGATGGTAAAAGAACCAAACGAATGAACGAAAAAACGAAAGAAGGAGAGAGAAAAGAAAGGAAAGAAGAGAGTCGTAGGTTTGTGTGTGTGTGTGTGTGTGTCTTATATATGTCTGTTTGGGTTGGTTCCCCGTGTAAAAGTCCAAGGGTTTTCTCCTCACTTGTTCTTGTTCTGGTGCTTGGACATGTGTGGAAACCATACCCAAGCGACCTATATCTAATATACTGAACGAGATCTCCCATTTTCAGTTTCAGTTTCAACACCAGCTCCAAGAGAAACCAGAACAAACCAACTAACCGTGATTGCAAAAAATCTTCTCTATCACCTTATTTAACTCCCCATTCAATACTCTCTACGGCTTCATGACACAAAATTTCCGACCCATCTCTAATCAACCCTCCTTTCCCACACACACACACACACACATATATGAAAAACCGAGTCATGGAGAATCCTAGTGGAAGTCGGAGGAAACTTGGATACAGAGACACACACACACGTGTACATATCTACAGATGAAGAATAACGACACCCTCCCTCGCATACTAAATTCCTCATCTCATATCTTTTAACTCATCCTTCTCTACAGATACTCGCTCTACTTTCTCTCGCTCTCTTCCTACAAGTACTTGCAGTCTCTCTCTCCCCCTCTCTCGTATTACGCATTACATTTTAAATATCCCTACACTCACTCCATCTCAAAATCCAATTCAAAAGCCTGTTGCCTTTTCTTCTCTCACTTTCTCTATCTCTCTCCTTCTTCTTCCCCCTCCAGTCCAATTTAATAAACTAACAAGACAAAAGACGGGAAGCAAGAGAGACAGAGACAGAGAGAGAGAGACAAAGAGAAAGAGAGCCCAACCATTCACCTGTAGCAACCATCCACAAATCACAATTGCACTAATCAATACAAAACACACGTAAAGTAATTCCAAAATTCCGACGGATTTCCGGTAAAAGTATCTAGAGTAAAAGACAAAGAAAGCCAACGTATTTGGATTTGAAATCTGGAAGAGTTTTGAATTGCAAAATGTAGTTTCAGTTTTGGTATTTTTTTCAATTTCATTAAATCTTTATTTGACGTGAAAATTCATGCACAAGAGTTGAATTCAGGTAAGTAAAATGTTTTTTTTCTCTCTCGCTGTCTCGTTATCCAAAATTTGTTGGGTGAACTTCGTTGGGAGAGAGAGAGAGAGAGAAACCGAAAAACTGTTCTTTTCGTTACAAATTCAAATTCAACTGTTTGAAAATAGGAAGTTGTAAGTTGTGTGTGTATAGTTTGTATGGATGTACATTGGAGAAAATGTAATGTGGGGAGGGGAATTGAGGAACTAAAGAAGGCGGAGGAGAGACAGGTTAAAATTGGTAGAATCAATTAAAACTTGTGGTTGGAATAGGATGGGACATAAGGAGCCCCAAGAGAGTCCTTTTTGTGTTTCGGGTAATAAGAGAGAGAAGAGGAAGGAGAGAGAGAGAGAGAGAGAGAGAAAGTCTGGAGTCCCGCATTCCATATCTCTGCCATCTAACAATTAATAATATTGCCTGTCCTACAAAAACGTGAGATGCATCTCTTTTGGGCTCTTCTTCCTTAATATAATAAGCCGTGGAATGCGGAGCATTCTCCACTAATAATTTTACATGGGATAACATCCCATCCCATCACATCTCCCCCATTATCCCATTCTACAGTCTACAGTTTACAGTCTCCACTCTTCTCCTTCTCCTTCCTTTTCCTCTTTCCCTTTTCTCTTTCTTATGAAGGAATCTCTCCAAGCATTTCCCTTGGAGCATTTATGCTCATGTTGATGCTCACCACTCAAAATCTTAAAATCCTCCAAATACTCATATCAGACTCCACACACACACACACACACACACACACACACAGGGAGAACAAACTCTCCCAAGATTTATCATACAATCATAGATTTTCTTTCCTTATAGCCAACTCCTCTTAACTCTCTAGTCTCTACTGTCTACAGTTCTACACTCTACACTTTACACTGTGAAATCCACCGACGAAGGAGAAGGAGAAGAAGAGCTGGATGAATGTGGAATTTGGATGTTGGATGTTAAATGTGGAATGTGCCGCTTATTCAAAGGAAGGAGAAATACTCCAAGAGAGTCTCAGACTTGTCGTCAGACAAACAAGCCTGGTAGTTGCTCCTACCAAACCTCTCTTCTTAACTGCACACTGCACACACATACAAAAACAGACACACAAACACACACACGCATACACACAAGGGATGGAAGAGGTGGAAAGTCTATATATATATATCGTATGGAAAGTCTAAAATCCGACTGTGCGAGTGATAAGAGTGTATACAGGAACAAGGGGAAAAGAACGAGCTCTGCACATTTCCAGACCATTTATGAGTGCTTTCGATTAAGAGCAACTTACATATTTAATAAGAATAAGAGCTCTCCCAACCAACAACAAACACTCGGAGTTTTAATGTTCTATTTTGTGTTCTTTCTCTCTTTCTCTCTCTCTCTTTGACCCTTGTACAGATATTTCCTATATTTTCTCCATCTTGCATCTTGACGACTCTGAATGTATTTTGTATTTTACTTACGATATATTTCTTTGAATTCCCAACAAATTTCCGTATGTCATTTGTACAGGAAGAAGACGCCTGAGCTATTAGTTAGCATTCTCACACTGCCGTACGCTAAGTCAAGTCATCATTTGACATTGTTTGTTCTTCCGTGTTGTTGGTTGACTGGTTGTCTGGTTGTTGGTTGTTGACTTGAGACTTTGAATGAGAATCTGCCATATGACTTCCCAAGAATCCTTCAACCTTCAAATATCTCAAATCTCTTTGCATATTTCCATTTGAGATCTCAACTCGGAATTCCGCTCTCGTCATCTTGACAATTTTGAATGGAATATATGAAAGCATGGAATTTATTTGTGAGTATTTATACCGATATATGGATAGAAAGAGGGAAGTTAGAGAGCTCGGCTGTTGCCATTACACTTGATTAATCTGTATAATCCAAGCATGTGTATTTACATAGAAACATATATAGGAAGTGAAAGAGATACACAATAAGGAAGAACTTGGAAAGATATGTACGATAAGATTCTTCATAGGAAGGTTTGTCAAACTTTCATTTTTTCAAGAAGGGAAATATGTAGACGGATTTTGATGTCGGATATCCGATGCATTCAAATTAGGAAGACAAAGGCAATTGAGGATGACTCATCCCGGATGAGAAACTGTTGAACTGATGAAAAAGTCAAGAATAATTAATAAATGAAAATAGTTATGGGAGACTTTCCCTGTGTTTTAGCATAAAAGTTACAATTTTAATAAGCATTTCCTGTTTTTTTAAATGGAAATTGGAAACAATCCAAATCCAAGAAGAAGTGTTTGATGCTCATCATTTCCCATTTCCCATTTTACTTTTACACATGATTCGTCTAAATATTCGTAGAATATAGTCGAACCTTGACAGTTTCAATGTCTAGTCAAAGTTTTGGAGCGTCCCTGAAAAATGTGGATACGCATGGGAAACTTTGAGTTTTCTTGAGCTTTGAGGAAATCTGGATGTGCGCGCATTATTATTGTTTTTGTCTTTCGGCTGTGAATTTGATTCGTATCGTTAGCTTTGGGCTTTGAAGCAGGTAAAATAATTTCATTAAACCTTGTGAGCATCTTTTCCTGATTTCTATTCAATGAGCAGTCTCAACTTTCTCTCTTTTCTCTTTTCTCCTTGAAATGAAGTATGAATGAATGATATGAAATTCATTGGTAGAGATTTCTTTCAAGTTCAAAGTTAATTTGAATTCAACATCTGCATCCAAATCCGCACTGTAATTTTTGTCTCACATCTTCTGACAATATCCATCACATTCACTTTATATTTGAGTTTCATTCTCTCGTCAGTTCTTTTCATGGAAGGACAAAACTCGGATGATCATAATTTCGTAATGATCATTTCAACACATATAATTATAATTGAAGGTTCACACTTACAATTAAAAGTCGACAATATTTCCAACTTAATTAGCTCAAAAGTCGTCCAAACTGATGATGATCATGAGAAGTCTAAGATCCAGAATGGAGATGAAGATAAATATATGAAGTGAAGACTAAACCACAATTGAAACTGACATGACAATCCAGAGAAAGCGAAACGGACAATAGAACGATAAATTTCGTACTTGTCTCCAAGCAGAGTTCAAGTCAAAGTTGAAAATGTGCAGACGGCTTAGTCAAATTTGTCACGGTAAAGCAATGTAAATCACAATCACTCCTTTTCTCAGGAACGAGTTGTAAAATTCCATTGTTTTGTATCACATGAAAAGAAAAGCTCATCAAACATAGCATTCCGGCATCTCCCATCTCAGATTCTGTCTGTCTTTCTCTTTCAAAGGAAAAGGGAAAGTGAATTCACAATTCGTACGTGTTAAAATTTTGATTTTGATTTGTAAGGTGAGCAAGTCGAGAAGCCAGAGAATTGACAAGAGAAAGTGAAGAGAAACTAATTAATCTCCTTATAATTTCCCTTTTAACCTTTCTCTAAATGAATATCAAATTTTCACATTTTCTCATTTTCTCACAAACATTTCCCTGTCTGTGATTTCTCCGTCTTCTACGATATATTTATGTTATATTCCTTTGATTGTCTGCCTCTTCTTTCACGTGTGTACTCCAGTTGAAATGAAATGAAATTGAAAAGGAGTTTGGTTGTTGTGGAAGACGAAGAGGATGAAGAAGACTGTCAGAGTGATGTCGATATTTGAACTTGTATTTGTATTTGTATTTGTGTTTATGTGTTTGAGTTACAGATAGCAAGATCATTTGACAAGGGAAGTGTAATGATAAACAGAAACAGGGACTTTCTCTCTCTCTCTCTCTGTCTCTCTGTCACCCAATCTTGTCATCATCGACACATTTGCTCCGCAGTGTAGTTCACCAGTAGTCCATCAGCTAAGACAACAAGGACCAAACGAATGAATGAATGAAGCTTTCACTCTTCATCCCAACTTTCATTTCTATTGTCAGTTTCGGTTCAGACTGCTCAAACTGCTCACTCGTCACCCTGGTAAATTGAAAGTTGCATAAAAGCATGAGAAGAACGAAAGAGAGAGCGGACTAGGCCAAGCATGTTAAAATCATGGGAGCGTTTCTTCCTCCCAGCTTTCTATCTCACAAATTCTCCCTTTCTCTTGCTCTCTCTTTCTCTCTCTTTTTCTCTTGCTCTCTCTCTTTCGCTCTCTCTCTTTCGCTCTCTCTCTTTCTCTTGCTCTCTTATTCTCCATACAAATTTCTATAGAAATGTCATCATTCGTCTATCTCTTCGTATCGATACGACCAACCTTCCTCCACTAAACAACACAAGCATCAGCTCCCAAATTGTCCCTCGTTTTTTGCTGCCTTTTCCCTTTTTGACTGTGGAAAATAGGAAATGGAAAGGAGAATTTTCCATGGAGGCTGTTGAGTGTTGAGTGTAGAATGTAGAATGTAAACTGTCGTGGAATGGAATGGAACATGGAGATGGAGATGGAGAGAATGTGGACGGGAGGACAAAATGTTTGGTGACTGTGTACGGAAGTTTGTTGGTTTCAAAGTGAGTGAGAGAGAGAGTGAGTGAGAGAGAGAGATGGAGAGAGAGAGTGACTGTGACTGGATGTTGAAAACCTCTGAAAACTAATAATACATTGAGAGTGAAAGGGGAGACTGTATGTACGGTAAAGGATATTGATCTCTCTGACACCCCATTGTAAAAACATCTCGTCTTCCATGTCCCACCAGACTTCACATATCCCTCCGTCGTGTGTACTTCTGTACTGTCTACGCTCCCCCATTATATCTACTTATATTTATGACTACAATCAGAATCTCCCTCCCGGTAAACTTTCTCAAGTCATGCATATATCGTACACACATATGTACAGATATAGGAAGGGAGAAAAAAAAGAGATGGAAAAGGAAAAGGAACTTGAACAAAATGTACGTACACTAACAGCCAACAGCAAATCATGAGAAAAGTATTTTACTCAACCTTGCCAGTTTCTCTCAAGCAGTCTCTCGGACTGACTGACTGACTGGAGAAAAAATACCAGCACTAGAACTAGAACTAGAACTACAACCAGAACCAGAACCAACAACAGACCAAAAGCATTGAGGACAGTAGAAAAAAATGAGAGGGACAAACAGAAATCCACTGCACCTTACTTCACCTCACTTGACTGTCCTCCACACAAAAAACTAGTTTTTATTTTGGTTCATACGAACGGACGAAGAGAAAAGGGGAAGTGACGGTGGTTTCCCTAGTTTTTTTGGTCTATTGCTCAACACTCAAACTCCAACTTCAAATCCAACTGAACGGAACGCAACGCAACTTGAACCGGGAACATTTTCAAAGGGAAAAGTCAAAGTATAGAAAGCTCAAACTTTGTTCATACCTTTGATGCGTCTCATTGTTGTTTGCGTCCACGTGTGTGTGTGTGTGGGCTCATTCATTGTGATACCACTCACACTCAATAAATATCCTTTCCCAAATTCCCTTTCTATCTCTTTCTGTCCTTTTCTATTTCTCTCTTTCTCATAATTCCCCACTTCCGCTAATCCACTTTTCCTCTGTATTCAATGCAAATTTCTTGATTCCATTTTTATGTTCACGTGGAGTAAAATGAGCAATTGTTTTTTTATTTAGTCTCTCTTGATCTTTTGAGCAAAACAGAGGGAGATTTACAAGAGATGTGGGACACTGAAATGCATCTCACAAGTGATGAATTGATGATGAATGATAATTGTCTGTGGTTGATCATTTAAAAGGAAGGTGAAGTGTGAGGAGGAGTGACGAGTGAAGAGTGAGAGAATGATAAGGATGAGATAAGTGGCAGTTGATTTATTTGTGTGTTGATATGAAAACTGGGAACTGGAATTTGAATGTGAAATGTGAAGGGACACGAGTGAAAGAAAGGGGAACGAGAAACGTGTGTGTGTAAAGTGTAAAGAATAAATTAATAAATGTGATGACTTTTTCATAAAGATCCTGATGAGAATGAGAGAATGAGAGAAAGAGAGTGAGAGAGAGAGAGCGTGAAAGGGAGGAAGAGCATGATGATAAATGGTGAGGGTGGGGTGGGCGGATGCAAGTAAAATGTTGTTGAATGGACCATTTCACGCATAAATATATCCGTTATGATTAGCTCCTTTATATTTGGTTAGGAAACCAGAAGCAGAAGAAGAAGAAGAGAACCCAAACTGAAACTGAATCTGTGCTGTGGGGCTTTGGAAACACTCAAAAGAGAAAGAGAGAAACGGGGTCTATCATATGTGCTCTTATATTCACAATCCATATGTACGGTCCAATTAAAGAAAGGCCCGTTGAAAAAGTCCGTTAAGGGGTTAAACTTTTCCAATTCGTATTCATTACTTGCACAGATGAGTGAGGTGGAAGGAAAAGAAAAAGGAGAGAGAGAAAGAGAAAGAGAAAGAGAGGAAAAATCCAGAGATACGTTGGGTGCGTGTGCAGTGTATACCAAGAGAGAGAAAGAGAGAGAGAAAGACTACGAGTGCAATGTCAACTAGTTAGAATTTCACATTCCGAATTAACAATTCCGTCTATCCGTATACGGAATTCAAAACGGTTTCCCTTCTCTCTTCTCTGTCTATACACTATACATAGTTTGTACTTGTAGCTCTCATTCCCCATATGTATGCATTTCCCTATATATGTACGATGTGTAAAATGTGTATGGGTGTGGAATTGTATTGTATGGAGATGCAACGAGAAGGGACGGGAAGCCAACTTAGATGAATGATAGACTAAATATTAGACATGGAATTAGAAAAACGTGTAGTGTATAGTGTACTGTTTAAGTTTTCCGGGGTAATAATAATATGCGAACATTATGAGAAGCCTTCTCTTTTGTCTTATCAAGAGATTTAAATAATAACAATGTAGAAGAATATAGAGTCTCTCTCTCTCTCTCTTTCTGCCTCTGTCATGTCACTCTGTGTACAAGTTGACTGGCTATAGTTACATATAAATAGCTATAGCTCTAGTTTGTATTTGTATATGTACTCTTGACTTTCCGAATTCCGGTCTCAGTTGTGTAACGTTCAGTGAGAGTCTGAGTTTGAATTCGGTGTTGGTCGTGCGGGTTTGGGTTGGATTTGACTCGCTCGTCGTTCCCTACGATATGTACAGATATGGGAATGGGAAGGGACGACAGTGGAGGAGGAGAAGTCTAATTTTACTTTAGCTTGGGAGAAGAAGAGCGGGCGGGAATAATAATAATAGTAATAATAATGTTTCGCTCTGGCATCTGTAAGGGATGGCACTTCGGGGAAAGATAAAAAGATAAAAACTTTTCAACTCTAAAAAATATATATCTTTTTCCTATTCCAACTCAAGAAGCTCTTCTCCTTCTTCTCCATCTTCTTCTTCTCCTCTTTTCTCATTTGATTCATTTTTATTAAGAGAGGACCCAACTTGAAAAGGAAAAGGAAAACGAAAGAATCTCAACTTTAACTTGTACACATACAAACCAAACTGTTTTCTCTTTCTCTCTCTTTCTCTCTCTCTCTCCACTTTCACTTTTAAACTCTCTTCACCTAGAGCGCGGAAGGTGAGGGGAAGAAGAAGGAGAAACCGTCACCTTAATTGTGTTTAGCCTTTTTGGTTTCGGTTTTAGTTTCAAGTTGGGGGGTTTGGAATATGTACAGAAGGATTTCAGCTCGATTATCTTTTGTATCGTTTCCGGCTTGCTCCGTTATTTTTTAAATGTACATAAAAAGATGCTCATGAAATTTTATTTATTGCTCGTATGTAAAGTGTATATATGTCTCTCTCTGTGTGTGTGTGTGTTGAAAATAATTTAAAAGAATCGTTTGAGTATTAATTTTTTTGAGATATCGTTTGTAATGTTAAGGCTTACCGGAGACGACAGAGGTGAGAACGATCCAAATCTGGTAAAGTCCACAAATGACACCAAACAATCTCTGTAAACAAATCAAAATAAAGACAAATCACAGTATGAATAAATAATGTTAGCCATAGTTTTCACTTTCAAATTATCGTATAACTTTCATTTGAACACGTTTTTTTGGGAATTTTTTTTTCTATCCCGTTTGTCGATGATATAAAGAAAAAACAAGATTGACTTTCTCCTTCTCTGTGAAGAAAAAAGAGGGATGAAAAAAAGAGAAATAAAAGGAAAACCTTTAAACCTGTCAGTTTTATATACGTATAAGGAGTCTTTGAAGCGTAAAACATTTACTTTTACTTCCATTTGGCATTCAGAATTCGGACTGGAGATTGAGAGAGTCGGAGTTTGGATGGAGCTTCTTAAGTTTCCTCTTTTTCTCTCAGTGTTTTTAAGTCTCCTCTCATCGTTTTATTGCCAATATTTCTTTTAAACTATTTCTCCTCAACATTTTGCATTTCTCTCAATCTCTCTCTCTCTCTCTCTCCGCTTTCTCTGTGTGTTATTTGAATGTGAATTTACAATCCACTCAAAATGCGAAATTCGAATACGAAATTCAAATAGTGTGGGATTGGAATCCGAATCACAAAAGGTCCAAGCTGTTGTTTTGTGTTTTTGAGTGCAGAGCAGCCGTGTTGTGTTGAGAAACGTGTCAGAGAGGGCAAAGGGATACGATTAGCTTGACTCGTAATATAAATTTTATTATTGTCCTTAAATTTATTTACAACTTGAACAAATGAGTTGGAAACTGTCATTAAAGGACAGTCTGTACAACTTACAACTTTCTCTCTCTTTCTCTCCATCCCTTTTTCTCATGCATAAATATATTTTTGTTCCTCTCAAATCTGTAAATCTTTACACAGAGAGAGAGGGAGTCCACATTTCCATTCGACACACAATCCTCAACAACAAATCTTGGAATCCCCGACATTTACATACTACAGAATACGATACAAAGTTTAATCATCATTTCCCTGCCCTGTCGACATTCGACATTCGGCATTCAAGATTCGTCTTGTACATATCAGATTTAATTTGTATTCGCATCCTCTTAGAATATAAGTTGGCAACCATAAATTGTTGTGTGCTGTACAGAAACTATATATTACATAGATGTAGACTAGAAAATCCTGTTGATATTTGATGTATTTTGATGGAGTTGGCTCTTAAAGTTTTGACATCAATTTTATGGAGATTTTTATGGAAATAATTTATTATTATTATTATTATTATTATTATGAAACAGAAAGGAAACAACAATGAGAATGAAAGGGAAAGTAGGTTGAAAGTTGAGAGAGTTGACAGAAGATTTCATTCTTTTCCGTCTTGTCGAAAATACATTGGACAATGTAAAATGTAAAATGTGAAGTTGGGGAGAGAAACGATAAGAATGAGAATGACAATAAATTGGAGAAGAGCCGACTGGGAGGAAGTTGCGGAAAGATGTTGAACTTGAGAAGAAATTTCTATAAAACAGAGTGAAAGTGAGTGAGAGCACAAATCGCACACAGCTGGCTCTTCTTCTTCTTCTCTCTCTCTCTCCCGTCTGTTTTTGTCAATATACAAAGAATTTCAAGGAGTAGTAGTGAAATAGTACAGAGAGAACTCCGTCTCGTCTCATCTCCTCATAGAGGAGAAAGAGAAGAGAAAAGAGAAGAGAAGGGGGAAATACGATTATCGTCATCGTCATTCCACAATAAAACTTTGGCCTTGTTTTGTTTCTGTCGCGCGGGCTGGAACAAAACTCACCCATGTTTATACAAAATGTATAACATGCACATTGAAAACAAATCGGTTCGAGCTTTATTTCTTCACTTTCTCGCTCTTTCTCGCTCTCTCTTTCTGCCTCTCTGTCTTTCTCTCTTTCAGTATCAGTAGACAAAATTCAGAACCCAGCATCAATTCTCTATTCTCAATTCTTACTTCCAGCTTATTATTTCTTCCTCCAAAAAGTTTTACATAGGTACTTTTCAACTTATCCACTTTCCCCCTTTCTCTCTCTCTCTCTCGCTCACTTTCTATCTGTATTCCTTCTTGTGCAATGTCGAACTACGTGTATCTGTGTGTATAACATTTTAAAAGTTGTGTGAGAACGATTGGAAAGAATTTCCCTATCTCTATATCATTGAAGATAGACCGAATCTCCTTTGTATTTGTATTTGTAGGAATCGGGGAGAATCTGGAGAGTCCGTCCGTATGATGCTCCCGTGTGTATATGTGTGTCTGAGTCTTCCGATTAGATTGTACAGGGAGGAAACAGAGACAGAGAGAGAGGGAGAGAGAGAGGGAGAGAGAGAGGGAGAGAGAGAGGGAGAGGGAAAAGAAAGACACTGGAGTGCACTGTGAACTCCAGAGGAAATCTCATTAAAACCTTCTCCTTACTTAGAGATACGCAAATAAGATTGCGTCGACACACACACACACATACATAATATTTGTGTATGTGTGTTTGTGTTTTGGAAAATAAATAATTCTTTACAGCTGTGTTTATGATTTTCTTGCAGAGAAAACTAGAAACTGTATGTGTGTGTATGTGTGTGGAGAAGAGTTAGAAATAGAAAGGGAGAACGAGAGAAACCGAGTGGTGGAGGAAAGCAGCTTGTGAATTTTCATTTCATTTGATGTTGAATATCGTTTTTCCAACGATCGCTTAAAATATTACCCTTTATGTATATATTTTCGTTTATGACCCCGCAGCTCTTTATGTCCATGCAATAATGCCAAATACAATGGAGGATCCACTACACAATATCTAATATCTACAATAGGCCAACTACCAACAACAATCTACACACTACAAACTACACAGTCCATGTACTGTCTACTGTCTCTTTCTTTCTTCCATTCCCATTTCCCCTTTTACTTTTACTTGCACCTACTTTCCACTTTCCAGCAGGGAAGAAAATAAAGAATTTCCACAGAGGGTCACAGCCAAATAAAATATTTTAGCTTGCTCTTACACTACACGATGATACAAACAAACCAAGATATCGTATATATAGATCCAGTTAACAGTTCTACTTCTTATTCTTCGTTTTCCTCTTTCAGGTTTTTGCTTTGATATTCGGATACATTTTATTTTGTCCAGGCTCAGAGTGAAAGTAGCAATTCCACATGCATTTGGTCCAGTCGTCAACGTCTATCTGGATTCTGGATATTCTCCATGTAAAAAAAAGGACAAAGTTTCCATGGGATGGACTGAAAGATCCCCCAAATATATATGAAATGAAAAAATACAAAGTACTGAGAGTCTCTGGAGAAATGGAGAAATCAGAATCCAGAAAGGACAATAACAACAAATATGTACAAAATATAACATGAGGAGAAATCACACAATTTCTCAATCCGGATTTCACAGCTTTCCCATCTTGTACAAGTGAAACCTTTTATTCTAATCCTTTGGAAAACTTTTTTCTCTTTCTCTCTCTCTCTCTGTCTCTCACTCAATCTCTTTTACCAATATACACACAATCTCCAGAATATCTTGCCATCTCTCTCTCTCCATATTGTTTTCACACGTTTCATGTTCTTCACGTTTGGAAGTGCTCCGTAACCTTGTCTTTTTATTTTATATTTTTTATATCTCATTTTACTTCAATTTATTCTTTGTCAAGAAATATTCTCCATGATTTTCTCCATGTTTTTAAATGCTCGAATTAGGCTTTCTTGTATAGAGACTTTGAATAAAGAACAGGAATTTTTTTTTATCACGATTCTATGAATTCAAATCATAAAGAAATCAGAATTTTTTAAAAAAAAGTGATTCAAGCAAAATAAATTTGTAATATTTTCCAATTTAATAGCTCAACTGCTATAAAAAAAATATAAAAAAGGTTCCTAAAAATAGAAGAAATGTGAGTTTATTATTCATTAAGCTTGTGACTGTACTGTAATTGTGAACAATCCCGGACAGTCTAAAGAGTAGCAGCACCACATTAGAATACAAAACTCACCAGTTTTCAAACCAGGGAAATACAAAGAAAAGAAATCAAAACTAAAAACGTCCATGGCATAAGCTTTTTGTACAAAAGGAAAAAAAAACAGGAGGAAACTCTGTCTCATTTCCACTGCTATATTTTATATTGTAGTCGTCTGTCCTCAAGACATTTCTTTTGAATAATAATCAATTTAATATCCCTTCAGTGTAGTTTGTTTTTTCTCTCTCTCTCTCTCCCCTCACGAATGACAAAGAATTACACATGTATAAATCACTCACAACCCCCCACTCAAATTTACAGCTCAACTTACTTACGATACAATCCAAACATAGAAACTTTTTCTCTTTCTTGGGAATTCATAAGAGAAATGACGAAATTGATTAGCTTAGCTCGTTATTAATATGTATCAAGGGAGACAAAGGACAAATGTCCCAACGAAAGTGGACAAATTGAAGGAAAGTTAGAGAGGGATTATTATTAAAATTAATTATTCATGTCAACCCCTCCCATGTTTTCTAAATGTGTTTACTTGTCGTAGGTACATACATAATTGGAGCATCATGTACTAATTGAGATTGTGATGGCCGTGTGAAAGAGAAAGAAAAATCCGAGTGGGGATATGAACTCGAACTCGAACTCGAACGAGGAACGAGGGAAAAACGAGACAGAATTGAGACTGAGACTGACGATGACGATGAGTTTATGAGTTTATTGAGAAATGTGGTGAGAGGTTCAGAAGGTTTATTCTCTCTCTCTCTCTCTTGAGCTCGTTCTACAAGAGATTTAGCTGGGTCGCCTCGGTCTCTTGGTTCTTGGTCTTGGTCGTTCGTATGAATTGGGGATTGGGTTGACTGGATGGATGTTGGATGTCGGCTGTTGGCCTCAAGTGATTCAGTTCACGTCTCAACTCAATCATCTCAAAAAGGGGTAAGAAGTCAGCAATCTTCGCATGCGGTGAAAAATGCTCACCAATTCACTCTGCTATATGTAACTCCATTATAAGATTACCCCCGAAATTCCCCTCTCCATACACACTCTAGACTTTGTCGTCGATCCAGTTCTCTCTCTCTCACACACACACACACACACAGTTGATATATCTGTATACATAAAAAGGGAGACTGGGAAAATGCAACGGGAGCAATGTGGGACATATCTGTATTCGAAGGAAAAGGGAAAATGGAGGACGGTCAACGGCCAAGGAAAGTCCATAACAGATTCCATCTTGGATGACAATAATATGGCAACCAATGTTATTACATTAGATCCATAATACCCTCGCTCTCTTGCTCTCTCTCTCTCTCAATATAGGAATATAGATCTTGTGCGTATGTCTAGGTACAACTGCACACAGTACATTCACAATGGAATTATCTGGGAAATTCTAGGACAAACCTTCAACTTCAAGGGACAAGCAAAGGTTTAAATATTCTAAATCTATATATCTATTAGATACAAATCCCTTTCCTATTTTCACAAACGACCAACCAAATGTTTGTTGAAAGGACTTTCCCCCCAATTCCTTCATGTAAATGTGCAATAAAAGTTTCGTCAAAGTAAATTGAAGCTTCACGGCCTTCTAATTGTACATACATGTAGGTACATGCCAATTTTGATTTTGATATTTTGTGCTTGTGCACCAAGGAAAAATTAACTCTATTTTATATAGTTAAATGATAAAAATATTAAATTCCATCACCCTTTGAAATATTGAAATCCACTGGAATTTTCCAGAAAGTTGTGGTGTGCTCAAAGTATAAAATATTACAATAATATACCGATGGATTTGTTCTGTACTGGGGATTGTGAGGGAATATGGAGAAAGTTCAAGTGTAAGATGATTTTTACATCTTTTTTTTCTTGAGCAGCCATAACATAACATTCACTGCACCAGAACATGCATGATGACGGACGAATCGAGATATTCTGCATGTAGAAAATGAAAAAACATATATTGAAATGCTTCGAGGTTAAGATGATGTAATGGACTGTCATGGGAGAATAACGAATGGTCATCAGATTTCCGTTTCGACTCGCTATGTCATCATTCCCCCCGTGAAGGGTCACCCCTCCAATTTGAATTCCATTCGAATTTGGACTTTTGGACCTGCTTTTTTTCAGATTTCTCATTTCTCTGCTCCTTACTTTTCCTTCAACAAAAAAAAAATGTTCTTCTCCCCTAAATGTATGTAAGATATAGGATCAAAGTGGAATAAGTATACACGAATATATTTTATTCGGGGAAGCTTCTTGGATATACTTTAAAAGTACTATCAAATATTCAAGGGAAAACGGCAAACAGCCAAATGGCTTAATATTACACACACATGTTTTTATTAAGGGAAAGAGGAGACAGTTGTGAGTTAACTATACAATTTGTACGGGTTTCTGCCCACAAGAAAAATAAGTACATAAATATACAGAATACAGAAGCATAGAAGATAGAAACGAGTTTACGTACAAATACCGCATGATTCGTAAAATGTATAAGGTGAGTTAAAGAGAGAGAGAGAGAGCGAGAGAGAAGGAAAGGGAGCTCCCGATATAGAAAATAAAAAGAGAAAACATCCTCCGGTTCTATTTATGAATTAATGTGGAGAAAGAGGAAGTGAGCGGAAGTATATGAACCTCCACAGAGAGAGAGAGAGGGAGGGAAAAAAGAAGAAGAAATTTTCATAAATTTTCATCCGACCCACTTCCGGCCTCAATATTATGATATAATGCCATTCATTACAGTAAAAACTTTCACATTTTCCGTCGATCAGGATAAATAACTAAATGCAATTAACTCACACACACACAGAACAGAACAGAAACACATTCACAAACGATATGTAGACATAGAAGCTTCTCTCATGTATACATGATGGAGAATCCTGATTCCATGATTTCCTCCCCACACGCCACATCTAACATTTATCTACCACACAATACGATATGTAGGTACAAATTGTCTACACTCTACGTCTACATTCTACATTCCACAATACATTACATAAATATGAATAAAAAATAGCCCAGCTCTTGTTTTAAACCATATCCTCAATTGTACTTTACAGATAAAACCAAGCAAACATTTGATGAAGACTAAAAAACCTCATTACATTGCCATTTCTTGTAAATAAGTACTTTTGCTTTCCCCTCACACAGAAATGGAGACACAAGAATAGAAATGACGGGAAGTTCAATGAAATTCACATCCAAATCATGTCCAGATGAAAGCTTTTAAATGAATTGAAGATGAATTTTGATCTTAATGGAATAAAATACAGATGGAAGGGAAAGGTAAATGTTAAAAATGGTAAAATTTCACTGCTCCTAATTAAATATCACTTGACTTTCTTATTTGTATAGAAGATGGAAAATTCTCAAATGAAAGAAAAGCATAAAGTAGCACACACAAAAGCTGGATTGTTTGTTGGTAAATATGACTACAAAAGCTCCTTAAAAGGGAAAATAAGATCAATCAAAAATATGTAAGTGATGATTGAGGATTTTAATTGAAATTTTCTTAGTGGAGAGAGAGAAAGAGCGAGAGACTTCTCGGAATTTTCCATCATGATGGTTTTACAAATTGCAAAATAGCCAGTCAATAATACTGTGAATAAACTCCAGGGATATAACTACAGATATATACAGTTATAAGTATATAAGTAGAAAGAGGGAACAGAGAAGGATCTTCTTCTTTTCCCCTGCCCTCTCACTCATCGTTGTCGTCGTCATTGCCGTTGTCGTCAGTCAGTCAGTCAGTCCATGTACGAAAACCATACACAAAATACACACACAAACACACACACAGAGGTCTCTGTTTAATCTCATTAATTTAATGGCTTTCACCACAATCCCGAAGACTCGCTGACTATGAGTTTGAGTTCTCCGTTTTCCATTTTCCCCGACGACCCACAGTAGTCTAACCTATAACCAAAACCAACAAACCAAACAATGGAAATTTCTACGCAATTTCTTTCTTGTCTCTTGAAAATATCCCCATCGCGTCTCTCTCTCGTCTCTTCTAAATGCTCACTTTTCAATTGTCAAAATAATGGCTCGTCCATTGTCTATTCACTATCCTATGCCCCACTTCTCCCAACATATTCCGAGGAAAACTTTCCCCCATCCCAGAATTTCAATCATCAATTATTCCCCATTCAAAAATAAAATTTACACACAGTTTTCTTCTCAGAAATGTGAAACAAAGTCTATCGTCGTTCATATTTGTCCATGTAGGAAATCTGAATGTGATGGAAAACCAAGCCATCGCCATCGCCATCGGAAAGGCTTTCAACATTGGTCAAGTTTTTAAAGAAAATGGAATTCCTTCTTTTGTTTTACATGTATTGTAGTTCAAACTTCAAAGGTTGGAAGAATTCAATGGATTGATTCCTTGGAAATTTGAGAGAATTTTAAAAGTTTTGAATAAGTAGTATGGATATGAGGAAATCAATTGAGGTGTTTAGTGATTAAATTGGACAATTTGCAATCGTGAGGTGAGGTTTGAGCTTCATCATCATACAACTGTTTTGTTCTCTTTGAGTCTTTGAGGTTTTCACTTGAAGATCCTTGTGTTAGAATTCATTCAGAGAATTTTCCGCATACATGTAGACATGGAGACATGGATGCTCGGAAAGCGAGTCGAAGAGAGAATAAACGATAAGAAGATTATGGAGAGAAAAGCTTGTCTCTCGTCCATTACGTACATATACATACAGAAATATGTGCTTGTGTCTGTTTCCACGTGTTTTTCAAAAGCTGAGGGTCTGTTTCTGTTTCTCAAATTAAAGTGGTTGCTTTTTAATCCCTCATCATCGCATCACCGTCATCTTACACATTTCCACTTCTTCTCCGTCTCATTTCTCACTCTCCCTTCCTCCCTCTCTTTCTCCCTCTCTTTCTCTCTCTCTACCACCACAGAGCACATAAAAGCCAAGTCAACATTACATTTTAGCCTCAAAATCCTGCAAACCGAGTTCTTGAGGAACTCTCTCAAAATTTTCCACCTATACTTACATACAAAACATCACATGAATTCCAGACACTATACTCTGTAAATCTAAAATCTAAACTCCTCTGTAGATTTCCCTCTGCCAGAGAATTTAACAAATGGAAATTGTTACACGTACCAGTAAAACTAAAGAACAATGTAAATTTTTGTGTTTACAATCTAGTTGGGAATGTACGATATCATCTGTTAAGTTCACAAACGAACTATAATTATTTTCCTTAATTTCGTTGACCTGCGCCAAAGGTCAAATGGCTAGAGATGGGGCTTTGGGTCCTGAGACATTATTGTCTGCCATGACCTTTTCTGTCACCCTGAATTTTTTCAGAATTTTACCCACAAAGACGGACGCAGTAGTCGCATTTCCGCAAATTAAGGAAAATCGTTATAGTTCCTTTGTGAACTTAACAGACGATATATAAATATCCCGATAAAAGTGAAAGTAAGGCAGAGGTCATAGGTCATCATTCTACTGTATTCATGAATTTATTATATTCTCGTTTTATAAGGGAATTCAAACTGTTTGTTTTGTTGTTGTTGCTTTTGACTCCTGTCTCTTTTAAATGCAAGATTTCACATTACACTTTCAACTTGTGATTCAAAGAGGAGGGAAGAAAAGACTGTGAAATGAAATGTTGTTTCTCTCCTTTCTCTTTTGAATTTGTCTGTGGAAATGGCGTCATGACTAACTCTCGCTCTCTCGCTCTCTCTCTCTCTCTCTTAATACACAAGAGATTATTCACGGGGAAACCCCCCCCCCCCCAATAGAGTAAGTTGGAGTTGGAGGTTGAACTGGAGCATTTGGAAAACATAAGTTAAGACGGTTCCACCCTTCCGGCTGACAGCTAATCTTTCCTCATATTTACTATTTACAACAAACCTTCTAGCCATCACAACACACACACACACACACACACACACACAACCTTTCCGTTTTTATTTCATCCTCCTTCCTCTTCACCACAAAAAAAACAACAAAAAATGGCACAATAACAATGAAAAAAATGTAAATAATCCATGTATTTAAGTTTAATAATTTCCAACAAAATTCATCTAACATTTACATTTCTTCTATTTGGGGGGAGGGAGGCGGGGGGTAGAGAAATTATCATTTTATCTGTTCACCTACCAAAAGTAGTCGCCATTATTTTTTTCAAGCAATGTGAAATAAATTTGTTCATTTGTTTTTCGTTTTGTGAGGTTTTTCCTGGTATTTTTGTTTGTTTTTGTATTTATGGCTGTGGCTGGAGGAGGTTGGAGTTGGTTGACGGGAAACGGGGGTAACAAAGTAGTTAATCTCTACGTGTTCTGTTAATGCCTGTAGCTCCGGTGGAAACTCACAAGAGTTTTTTTTTTCTTTTATATATTCTGAATATATTATGACTGTGGAAAATAAGAGGAAACGGGGAAATATGCAGTTAGGAAAATGTGAAAGATTTTAGAATTTTAGAACTAGCCTTCATATAGTATGTACAAATATAAATGTGTGTGTGTCATACCCGAAGAGGATGGACATGTACATACAGCATACAGTCTCATATTGTGTAAATTGGGTGAGTTTGTTGGAAATTTTCCTTACTGCGGCTCCTGCCAAACATTCAGCCAACCAACCAGCACTCCCTTTTTCTTTTCCGTGACTCAAGAATGCATAAATTCATTTATAAATACAAAATGCGATCATATCTTGCATTCCTCGTGTGTACACTATTTTACCCCAACTACCTTTGTGTGTCCCTTCCCTTTTGCTTTGATCTTCAATCTTTCTTCTTCATTTATGTACCAGCTCCAGCTTCTTCTTCTTCTTCTTCTTCTTCTTCTTCTTCTTCTTCTTCTTCTTCTTCTTCTTCTTCTTCCTCTTCTCTTTCCCCACATGCACATAAACACACATACACACACATGAAAGAATACAAGTGCAAGTACAACACACCACAAACTCTCTCACTCTCACTTTCTCCCTTCATCTACTACACTGCAAAGCATACAGAAACTCGTTCCTCTCAACCATAATTCTCTACAGATAGTCTAGTGTCGGTAAAGGAAATGTAAAAGGACTCCTCTCAACTCAATTCTACAAGTGTAAAGCATATAGGGTAGCTTAAAATCTAAAATGTAGCAAGTTCAAGACTAATAACATGGACACAGTCAGATTCCCTGAATATCCTTCCCTAACTTATGTGAAAACTTGATGGAACTCAAAGGAAAAAGACTCAGAAATTTCCACATCTAAATCCAAAAAAAAAATATATATATAAAATAGGCGGATAGACGGAACATTCTCTCTTTTCCTCTTCTCTCTCACTCAACAATTCAGAGTTCAGAGTTCAGAGTTCAGATATGAAATATACATACTGCAGAACCCAAATATTTCTCTGAATATGAGTTAGATGGAAAAAAACGTGAGGAAAAGGAAACCGTCTTGAATTCCTCCTATTGGTTTTGCTCTTTTGCTCTTCGTCCATAAAAGACAAGAAAGAGAAAGAGAAAGAGAAAATACGTACAGAGAGACAGAGAGAAAGAGAGAGAGAAACCAACTCTTTTTCGGTGGTGAAACGAGGAATTATCAGTATATATATGCATTTGTATCTACAAACTTTACACGGCTTGCTTTTGAACAATGTTGTGGATGTATGTAAACAGAGAGATATATAGGACGTCGCGTGCCTATTGAGATTTCTTAATTTTTCAAGCGCCGGAAATTCTGCCGTCCATTACAAAGTGTTAAACATGAAAAATATGACGGGGAAAATAAGAAGAGTAAGACAAGACAGAGACGAGCCAGAGAGAAAGAGAGAGGGAGAGAGAGAGAGATGAAGGATGAAAATATGAAAGTGAGTAAAAAAAAAACATAAATAAATATGAAGAGCTAGAGATTTACCCAGAAAAACGCAGAGATATCTAGGGAGAAGGGGAAAAGAGAGAGACAGACTGGAATGGGAACACCTGAATACCGAATTTCTTTGTTCCGCAGGATGAAAATGAAATGTAATGAAAGAGCATGGAGAGAGAGAGAAGAGAGAGAGACAGAGACAGAAAAAGGTAGAGTATACAAGGAGGAATACGGAATTGTAGATGTGGAGTATAGTGAAAGTAGAAAGGTACAATGTTAAGGGTTGAAAGTAGAAAGAGAAAGAGGAAGAAGGAGAAAGTACACGTGAAGTACTTAGCACATTTCATAAATGGTTATATTTATATACAAACAGACAAACATACGGAGAACAACCTTGTGATTTTCCCTGCCATTTTTCATTTCCTTTGCCCCTGAAGAAAAATCAACTCACTTCATTTCCTTTTGCGTGCTCTCAACTCAAAACTGAAGGGAGAAAAATACATGGGAGAAAATAAATGCGGATACGAGTTGAATTCTGTCGGTAAATACGATACATATTGCACGTTTGACCGTATGTATTTATAAAAGTTGGATCATTTCCTACTTGAGTTCCTTCATTTATGAACATTCATCAAAAAAATCCACATCGAAATCAAACAAACAAACATGCTATATAGATTTTCATTTACTAAAAATAGTCTGATTAATTTCGTCATTGTGAATAAAGGATAGAAACAGTTTGGACGTTCCGTTTTATCATAATACTATACATAATATCAGCATGATAATATGTAATGTAAACTGTCTATTGTGAGAGTAATGAAAGCATTTTGGAAAAGAGACAAGTCATTTTTTAAAGGAAATTATAGCAATAAGATGTAGATCTGTATTTTCCGTATAAACAATGAAACAAACAAGACAAAAAAAACAAAACAATGAAAAGAGGGAAAGAGAGAGGGAGAAAAGACGGGGGATATGTGACTGAGACTATATAGGACTGATGTTTCGGGTTGTGTTTCTGGATTTAGGAATTAGAGTTTGTAAGTGAATTTATTTACTGGGCCCACGCTTCCTAAACTCCCTTCCTTTCTTTCCTGTGTCTGTTCGAATTTTCCCTGCCAAATCTACGTGTATTATGCATTATGTATAGGGAATCTCTCCCTCACTGGGCCCTACCCTTCCGGCAGGCAGTACAAAAAAGTAACATTCCGTCTCTCTCTTTCTCTCGTCTATTCCTTTCCCATTTTACACACTCAAATACCAACTACTTTCACACATATTAACTCCATTTCACCTCCACGCTTTTCTCTACGCACTGTTTCTCTCTCTCTCTCTCTCTAGACACACACAAATGGAAACGCTTTCTACATTCATTATTTACATAAATTTAAATGATCGTCTATGCATTGGATTTCCCTTGCATTTACACCAATATTTCATAGCTCAATTCCAATTTTCCGATCCAGGGTGCAATAAAATATCAATATTCTCCAATAATTATGACACAACGCGTGGAAAAATGTACAAGAGAAAATCTCACAGAATGAAAAAAAAAACATTCATTTTTTACTACATATAAAAAAATCCTTTAAAACCACAAAGTTCTTTTTGTCTACAAACTCGTATTTGAACCGCAAAATACTGGGGAAGGTGAATGTCGAGGACAAAGACAAAGACAAATACAAAGTAGAAAGTGAAAAGAGTCGAGAGCGGAAAGTCAATTGGCCGTGTGTCGAAATCATTTTAACTCAAATTTGTCACCCATTTTCCACAATCTCTTGCTTTTTTTTGACTTGCATTCAATATTTGAGTTCAGTTCGAGAATCAAAGTTTGCCAAAAAAAAAAAAAAATTCAGTATGTATAAACTTTTTTTCCCCAACAGTTTCAATTGCTTTTTAAATGCCTGCAGACAAAAAAAACGCGTGGATTCACCTGTAAAATTCCACAGAATATTCATGTGACAACGCGTGTAAAGAAGTATCATGGATCATGGAAATAATAATAAGTACGCTGGATAATGACAATAATTGGTGATGGTATTGATTTGATGGATGTGGAAAGGGGAAAATGTGGGGTGAAGGAAAATGGAGCGTGGAGTGGTTTGAAAATTTGTCGGTTTGATGCGTTGAGGTTGGAAAGAGAGAGAAAAAGAGGGAAGGAAACGGCTAAAGAAAGAAACGTTCGAGGGTGGAAAGATGAAAAGAAAGGAAAAAAGAAAGTCAAAGAGAAAGTTTATTCTATTGGATCACATCACATCACATTGTATTATATTGGGACTATATCCGTGGAAGTGGAACTAGAAAGGGATGAGAAATGTATTGGGTATTTGTGTGTGTGTATGCGTGGGATATGAAATGATACGAAGAAAAGGGAGGAAAAAGGTTTTTCCGGGAGAGATCAGATGGCAAATTACAAATTACCTTGCAGGACATGTCGAGGAAATCGTCAGAGTCAGCTATTCAAGTCTCGGTGGTTTGTCTCTTGTCACGAGGAAACAGACAGACAGACCGACGACAGGGGAAATAATCAGTTGAGAAATCCCGCAGAGAAAGTCAACTCGACTCTCTCTCTCACTAACTCACTCCCTAAGTGACTCCACTACACTCTCACACTTTTCCTTTTTTTTTCTCTTTCTCTTTTACTTTGTCCCACGATTCCCCACCTTAATCTCTACACGATGTGACGATCTTTCTTGTTTTCCCCCTCCTCTCTCTCTCTCTCTCTCTCTCTCTCTCTCTCTCTCTCTCACTCTCTCTGTCTGTGTGTTCACTACAAGTTGATAATGTTTACAACAAAAAGTGTGAGCACTTATCTTCAATCTGGAACAACACAAACTACACTCCAAAAATCACCAACGTACTTTTTGTACTTTTGTCTGTATCTGAATTTGTGTATGTAGTTTTCCTCTCTCCTCCCTTCTTTTTTTACCCTTTTTCCAGGTTGGACACGGCAAAGCCCCGTTAAACTTAAACGCTCTTCATTTTATTTAATAATGTTAATCTTCGTTTTTTCACAACTATCAAATAATTTAATATGAGGATTATTATTATTTAGTATGTTGCAATTGACTTTAAGAAAGTAATTTGTTTCAGCAATAACTATCAAGATGGTTAACTTTGATTGTCGTAGCACCGTAAATAAAAGACGCGAGAGTGCTTTTTTTTTTAGTGTTAAAGGACTGGATGTCAGTTGATGTTGTAAATGATGGTCATAATAATAGTTGAAATGCTTGTCCAGGAATTAGACAGAGAGTCCAATGAAATGATCTTTGAGTCGTCTTAATAAAAACATGATGATGATGATGATGATCATTTGTGAGACTGAGCTGTTGGAGTTGTAGACGATGGACGAGGGTGAGCATTCCGAGAGGAACCAACGACCAAAAAAGGAAATTTAGCCTCTTAAAGCTAAACAATATTTCAAGCTTCCACTTGACGCTTCACTTGTACCCATAAATGTCTCTTTACGACTCTCATCATTTCCCTATTACATTATTACCTCGTCGGGAATTATTAGCCTCACTATCGGAACACCGAGAGTAACTCAGACTTCGAGTAAGTGTACTTCAACCATCATGATCCTTTTCCTTTTCTCTCCCCCCTTTCCACTCTTTCTGTATCTGTTCCAGTTCCTTCACACACCCCCCCCACACACACACACGTACACTTCTCAACTTTATCTTCTCCTTTCCTTTCCCCCAACAATATACAATGTAATCAAAATAAAAAGAAGGAGAATTCACAAATTTTTTCTTGTAGGTACGATGAGCAGGGGAGACACTATTGAAATTTGAAGATTGTTGATAGTTCGATTCGATGAGAGGGAATTTGGGATGTTTCCAAGTCACAAAAAAAAAGTCTATAGTTTTGTTCTAAAAGAATCTAAAGAACAAAAGTAGAGAAATTTCTCATTTCCCTCAAGACAATAACAATGCGGAGGAGTATTGACAGTTTTCCTTCAAAATTTGTCAAAAAAAAGTCACTTTTGTTGAAGGGTTCGAGTGTTTTTCTAATCTTGCCGAGTGGGAATGTGAAAGTACAGTCCATGCAGGAGTCAGAATTGTCGTCACCATAACCATGTTGTTTGGTTAAGGTAAGAGAGTTTGGAAGAAAACAACGCGAGGGAATGAAAACACGGAAAAATATGGGGGTGAAGAATTTTCTTTAGTTTGTATATATAACTAGTAAAGCCTTAAATTCCCTTGGTTTTTTTATACACAGGAGTTTTTACATTTTTTATTTGATGTTTTTATTATTTATGAGGACAACAAATGGACTGGAAGTTATTTCATTTTAGGTCTTTTCCTAGTGTTTTGATGTTAAATTATAGTTAGTTTTTCTTTGCGGCTTTCATCTGTCTGACCAATGACCAATGATTTTCCGCCGATAAAATGAAATGTTAATGTGGGGGGAAACAGTTTTGTTCTTTTTACTCGTAGTCAATTGAATGTGGAATGGTGGAATGGTGGACTGATGAAGTGAAAAGGTATGAGAGTGATGTGATGAGGGTAGAATGAGAATGAGCTTCGTCTGTAGTTTTGATTGAAATGAGTTGAGGACGAGAAACCAACAACAACGAGGAAAATCAAGATGAGGACGTTTGAGATAAAAAGGAGGTTGATCGTGAACGTCGGAACCCACACAACTGAAAACTCCTGCTTCAATTCAGCCCACCAACAGCAACATCCTTCGAGCAACCCACCCTCCATAGAATCCACAGAACACACACATGAACAGCATCAAAAGCTTTGCTTCGCTCTCGCTCTCGCTCTCTCGCTCACTCTCTCTCTCGCTGCAAGATCCTAGTAGTGAAACACCACCAGGATATACTTTCACCACTAACCCTTCCCTTCTCTTCCCTCGCTCGCTCCTCTCTTCCTCCTTTTCCCATCCCATTCCCATTCATTCCACACAGCAAAAAAATCCAACATATTTCTCCCTCTGCTTCGTCGGCACAGTTTTCCCTGGGTGGAATTGTGGAAGGTTCCGACTTTTTCACATTGCATTTTGGTGAACATTATGCTTACTGCGCCTCAAGTCTCATCCCCAACTTTTTTTTTCATGCACTTGAATGAATTTCCTTTGGTAAAGGGTTGAGGAGGGTTGGTTGGCGTTGACGAGGGGTAAATTGGAACTGGAAACTGGGAAAGTCTAGGCCAAAATCTCCATTGATCTATTCTCAGAACATGGATTCAGCAAATCGTCCTAATTTACCACAAATGCAATTGTAATTGAAATTTCAAACGCAAATGTGGTGAATTTGAGAAGCAAATTTAATTTATAATTCGACTTTATAAGTCGTAAATGCAAAAGTTTATTTGTATTCTGTATTTCTCTTCTCTTCCTTTTGTTTTTTGTTACGGATTCTGCACACCGTTTTGACCTTGCGCCTTTCCGTTCTGATTCTTTTTATCTTTTCTCTGTACAGCCCCCAGTTAAATTGCATCTTGAATGTATCTTGCAAGGAATGATAAATTAAAAGAAAGTACGTACTGGGAGCTTCTTTTTTTTACAAATTCGCAATACGTGACGAATATTTCTACATTTTAAGTAGCTGTGCTTTCCTGTACTTTTCGCTTCACACTTTATTCCCATGCTCTATTCAAAATTCTTCTAGTTAAATATCTTTACATGATTTGCAAAGGCAGTGTAGTTTATCTCATTTCTATATAGCGAAAGCAAGTTGTCCGTTTTACAGTCGGCCAAAACTTGGAGCGGAAGCGGACGGGTTTTTCCATCGCCTATTGAAAAATCCTTAAAAAAATCGATTCTTCTTTAAATTCCAGTTCAAATCGCTTAACAACTAGCACTAAATTTCCGAAGACAAAAGTAAAATAGAGAGAGAGAGAGATTTGCTTTGTACTATACAAATTAAATTATTGCCCTTGACTTTCCTCCGAAATTGTACGCAATAAAAATGAGGATAATCCCACAGGAGACAAAATTGGGACAAACTGAACAAATTGAACTGTTGCTGCACTTGCAGTCGCGTATATACACGTTACAACTTTGAACTCATGCAAATTTTCATGCAAATAAGCCTTGTGCTTCTTGTGAGAAAAGCTCCACTTACTCTCTCCCTTAAATAAACTGCATAGATATCTCACGTTTTTTTACAGTCTGGACCCTGGAATCCGGAACTAGACCAAACCAAACCAGTCCAGACCAGAGTTAATGGACAAAGAAAAGAGTAAAGGAAGGAGGAGGACAAATATCTGTAGAAAATGCGTTAATGGGAATGTTATAATATTATGTAAAACTTTTTTTTTGTCTCCTCTCTTGATCTCGATTTTGTTTCCATAGAACGTTGGCTACGACTCTCATGTGTATGGACATTCCATGAAATTGTAGAATGAGTATTTGTGCGTATACATTTTATATGTGGATAAAGAGAGAAAGAGAGGGAGAGAGAGGGGGGAGACGAATTAGGATAAGCTAGACAGCTTTGGTACTTGCGTAAAGTTCGGTTCATACAGTTGAAATGATTCTTTTGGCTCTGTCCGGGAAATGCAATATGGAAATTCCTTCCTCACTCACATTCGACTACACTTTGCATTCTACACATATGCTCTCTCTTCTATGGGAGAGGGAGAGAGAGAGAGAGAGAGATGACTATAGGAATTAAATTTGGAATTCGACTTGTGTGTATGTATGAGTATATGTGAATGTGTTGGAAGTCGAAAAGGAAACAAGTCTACATATGTGTACAATACTCAGTGTAGACAGTAGATAGTAGAGTCATAGTTGATATAGAGAAAGGATGATGGAAAGAAGGCGAGAGAGAGAGAGAAAGTATGCAGATTATACATATACATACTTTTGTGTGTGAATGAGTGTATAGTGTAGAGAGAGAGAGAGAGAGAGAGAGAGAGAGAGAGAGAGAGAGAGAGAGAGAGAAGACTCGTATTACGGTCGCCTCAGCCAATTAAATAATCAAAAAGATTTTGATGATCACATCACACACATACACAGGGAGAGAAGCCCATTATAACATCAAAACGAATCAAGGCTGAAATCCCTTTTGTTCTTCAGCTGAGAGGATTTTCTTAGACCTACTACTTAATCACGACTCGAAACGACAGTTAATGAATCAAATTTGCCCTAGCGCTCTTTACATTCTTACTCTATTACAAGTAGACATGGCAAAAGACAGTAGAAGTATATAGAAGTAGACGCATACAGGACGAGTACCAAACTGCCAAACTGCTGGATCTTTGGATACATTATACTACTACTACTTCCGTATAAGCAGTATGTAAAGATATACAAATTACATATACTGTAGAGAACTATAGACTAAACACTCATTCCTCATTGTCCTACAGATATAATGGAATTTCAAAATAGAATTTGGGTATAGAAGTATAGATATACACAAGTGTAATATGTTAATGTTGAAATAGCCAACAGCTTTTATTTATGGCATGTACTATTAACTAGACAAACTTTAGTAGTGGTAGTAATAGCAATACAAGTACAATATGTGGAGAGAGAGAGAGGAAGAGAGAGAGAGAGGAAGGGGAGGTAGCGTCGGGTAACGGGTATAATCACTTGTCTCTCCTCCTATAAATCCATCGCGGAAGCACACACACAAAAACATTTACGTGTGTGAGGGCTCAAGGTTGTAATTTCTATTGAATTTAAGGAGCCAAGTACATATTTACACACATTATTATGTCACCATTAAAATTCCAAGTGGAGGAACCATGTGTGTGCAGCAGGGAGAGAGTGGAACTTCCACTGTGGAAGTATATGTACAGATATATAGGAATAAGGATCGCGAATAAGGAGAGTTGCATTGGATTATTTAACTAAACAAAACGAAACCAAGTAATACACATGCAGATGCAGACGTACAGAAGTATACAGATATACATTTTCTATCTAATATGATGATGATGACGATACAAGTTCATAAATGAACTCATTTTCATTGCATGGTAATAATGTGAGTGTGGGGTTTGTTATTTGTCTTTTGATAGTTTCTGTGTACTTAAATTCCCTCAAAGGGGGGATCATTGATGCAGACCAAAGTGTGTTGAGTATATGCGGAATTCAAGTTTCCAGATGAGAATGTTATGCGACTGCTATATATTGCTGTTGCTGTTAACTCCAAGTCTTTCGACGGTCTGCCTGTGGATTCTATTCTGCATTTAATAAAGCTCTCAATGAACATTAATGATGGTGAAATGTCACTTGCGAGTATTATTATCCACACATTTGAGGAGCCAAGAGGTCAGCATGCCAGGTTTAATGGGAAGAGAGAACTTTGTAGTTTAATTTCCTGTAATACAAAGTATCTGTAGAGAATGTGTACATCCAAGAGTTTATCTAGTGACTTTAATTCCAGCTTCACCGAATTCTTTGCTTTTGCTACAGATTCACCTTTGAAGACTTTTATTTTAGAAATGTGATGTAAAATGAGTAAACAATTTTTTAAAGATTTAAAAGTTTGCAGAAAATTAGCCTCATGTGTGTGTGTGTGTGTGTGTGTATTCGTGTCATAAAGAGAGTGGACTCTGATTGTCGGTGCCGAAAACCCGAATCCGGACAATTTCCACCCCCAGTTTTTTCAAAGCCATCTGCTGGTCTGGTTTCATACAATTTAGAGAAACACGGAGAGAATTTGATGCTTCGGGAAAAAAAAATCGAACCGGTTTTGGTCCATCGGTTCAAATTTCATTCAAAGCTAGTCCTTATACTTATAGAAGAAATATTCAAATGAAATGACTGAATAAAATTTTCACTAATAATCCGTATTTATTTGCTCATGATTATTGTTTATTGCCTAAACATGTATAACAAATCCGTGCGAGTTTATGTTTAAAAAACCCGTTTCATTCTCACTGTGGAATTAATTTGTATTGTAAGTACAACTAATACCTATAGTAGATATTTTTTACTTTGCTTGTTTAAATCCGTTGCAAAAAAATGAAAAACATTTAACGTTGCTCGCCATAAGCAGCTGCATAGAGGCATTTAAATTTCAATAATTATATAGTAGCTCTGTCATTTTCTCATGCATTTAATTACATTCTAAAGTATATACATGAAAAATGTGTAAAAAAATGAGAGATCAAAAAAACTGAACAAAGTCTTGAGCCAAACTGTTCACTTTAAAAATCGGGCTGGGCTCACAGTATTTCACTTCCTTTGTTCCCTATTTTAAGTACCGTTTGAACTGTAATACAACCCCTGGGGTTCTATAAAGTCGTGGGGTTCTATTACAGTTATTTATACGGTACGTGGTTATTATCATTTTGGCATAACATGATAATTTCTTAAAGCAAGTTGGCGATTCGATAAGTCTTAAATAAATATTTTATCTCAGAAGATAAGGCCTTCTTTGTAGTTTAATGTTTGTAGTTTTCGATAAATTTGAGTTTGAAAAGTGTGAGTGACTCGTTATCATCACTTTTGTCCCACATACATTGTAAGTAGGTAAGGTATCTATATTATTTAACATACATAGTAGCTAAATTGCATTATATAATAATTAATAAATAAGCATTTAAATAACAAGAAAAGAAATAAATTAACACAACTTCGCATTGTATCACAATTTAGACATTTCAAAAATATAATTTATAAATAAATACGCTGATATTCAATTTGTGTAAATCTACTTGAACAAAGCACCTTTTCACATTGCCTATGCAAAATGAGACCTATATACTTCAGTAAGATCAAATTTACACACATTGTATAATATAATATATTTATATTATCACAGAATGATACTTTCACAATATTGACTTGAATATACATGTGTAGATTGAAACTTTGATGAATTATAATATCGTAGATATTGAGATTATATACAAACGTTAACAAGATTGTTGATGAGCAGGATTTTATTTTTAATAATTACGAGTCTGAGGTAGAGTGTGCTTTAATAAATGTGACCAATCGTATCCATTTCCAGTTGGTTTGTGACGTGATGGCAAAAGAATATGACGCCAAAATGATCTACCTCTTTGATCCAATCCAAAAAAAACAATCCAGTTGCGCTTCACTCCCAAATCGTACAAATTCACAAAACTCTATATATAAAAAAGTCAAAAAGAAATAAAAAATCTCGGTAAAAATATTTCTATGAGCAAAAGTAATAAAACAACATGTAAATGTATACTTATTTTTATAAATTTACCGGTCCTTGTTTCTGCTTGGATTGACGATTAATATGTCTTTCGATACTAGTTTCTCCATTAGCAATGAGACTTCCATGCCAAAAAGCGAGACCACCTAAACAAATACTGGCACCTAGAATTCATTTACAAAAAAAAACAATAAAGTATATTATTAGTTGTAACTTTTTAATCAGGACAACATACTTGTTTTGATAGTGTACGTACATTTTTAAACTTACCAATACAAAGAAAACCAGCAATGTAAATCATTGATTTAACGACAAGACGAGAGACCATTAAGCCAAAAATTAATTCAGTTTTCTCAAAAGCGTGATCGTATTCTTTTTGGTTCGTTGGAATTCCCAAGAGAACACTGAGAACAAATCCAGAGCCTTTTGGTGATTGAGGAAGTTCTGCTTCATCCCCTTCTTGTGGCTCATGATTCACTTGAACTGGTCCTAGATATCTTGAACGAACTGGCCGATTTTTACCCCCTGAAGGAAATACTAGACAATCTTCTTCTAAAAAGACTTGTCTGTAAGCCAATTCCGCTCCGAATAGCATAACAAAAAGACAACCTATTAATATGTAGACGGTAGTCAAATAGAAATATCGATGGTTGTAATGTCCAACGCAGTTGTTGACCCAAGCTAAAAAAAATGAATGAAAAGAAACGTGCATACATTACAATTTACAATATATCATATCATAAACATATAAAATTGGTATAAATGAATGCGATTATTGTTAATTTTAATCTCACGGCAGTGATGATCCATTTTGAGGAAGCATCGTTTACAAACAGAACAATGATGAGTTCTCGGAGGTTTTGGAGTTATACATGATTTACATACGGTCACTCCAGATTTCCCTACTCGTCTAGAATCATTGGGCTCACCAGGAGACACAAAAACGGAGTGAAAGTAATTAAATAGAATATTAGTGAGGATCCAGTAACCAAACACAATTAGACCTATTGTAAAAACTGGACTTCTTCGCCACCAAAATGGGACTCCAAGTGTTTGAGCCACGAATACAATGACACCAATCAAAGTGAGGACGATGGCTACAAAAAACTTCCCAACAAATCTTGTAAAATGATCCACAAACCAAAAACACGGCTCAATAAATACATCCACACAATAATCAAACGAAAAGGATGTATGGTAGAAAAGTGTAAAAAACCAAAGTTTTAGTTTTTCTTTGACTGGAAGTTTATGAAACATTATTATTAAATTATGAAGCTCTTGTGGACAAAAAGGTTCTCTAATCCAACCCAACCACTGACGGTGAAACTACTGGAAGTCTTTGTAATAAACACACGCACTTTTCTTATCGTCGACGGTCGACTGCAGATTTTCCGCAGATTGAATTTGTATGCAGAAACAAACATTTATACAAAGATCCTTTTTCATTTAATTAGAAGGTGAGACTGAGAGGATTAAAGTTTGACTTTGATGTATTTTCTATAACGACAATATATAGTTTTTATTTTCCATAGTCGGGGACAAGAATTAAGGATCATGTTGAAACTTTGAAGGAAATTTGTGCAGTTTGGAGAAAAGTCTTGGACTTGGAGCAGTCAGGACCAGTCGGCGGATGTTAGCTGCTTTGCGACTGATATCGGCCGCACTTTTGCAGCTTATTTTAGCTGCACTCACAAGAGATGCGGCTGATCATAGCTGCATTTTGAAATGAACAAAATTGTGCAGCTTTATTCGGCCGAATTGCGGCTGAAACTAGCCGTTTTTTGACCTTTGACACGCGAGCATCGGCACTACGAGTCCGAGCGCACAAATATAATTATGACCACTGGAAAGAGCTCCTCAAAATCTATAATCCCACCGAAGCACTTTTTATTTGTATTAAGCATTTTGGAGCTAGAGCAGGTTAAATAACGTGAATGAGAATGAGGTGTCAGAGATGGGCAAATACAAACTTTTATTTAAAAAAGTCATTCATAAATTCGTTCATAGTTGTCAATACAGTTGCCACAGCTGTGGTAATCCCCCCAAAATTTCACAGCTGTGGTAATCCCCCAAAAATTTCACAGCTGTGGTAATCCCCCAAAAATTTCACAGCTGTGGTAATCCCCCAAAAATTTCACAGCTGTGGTAAAATGGGGAAGCAAATTTGCTGACATGTAAATTTGTATATGCAGCACATTTGATTTTTGGAGCACTTTTGCTGGAGATGGCAGCAATCTTGCTGCATATCAGAGGAAATTTGATATGGGATTTTAACATTAAAGCAAGTTTGCTTGGTCAAAGAATTTTTTGAATTTTTTGACCTAACCCTTTGGTCACTTTTTGAAATTGTGAATTTTTTTTTGAAGCAAACTTGCTTGGGAAGCAAGTTTGCTTCATGTGGCAATATTTTACAGGCATGAGGGAAAATGTCGACTCCCTTCAAGAAGCTGGCCACGCCCCCAAAGGACGAAACATTTGTCTTTACATTGTCAATGTCCCTAATAAAATGCATACCGTATAAGCTGTATTATAACTCCCTCCCTCTTATAGACTCCCCTGTCTGCAGAGACTAAATTCTGCGCCCATGTCAAATACGTTAGCGTACATAAGGACATTACACTCCCTGGGACTCTATAATATTTTCGGATACACTCCCGGGGAGTCTATTACAGCTTATACGGTACTTCAGCACTTTTGCTTCCACATACGGCTCTTACTATTTAAGCATTTTTGATTGTATTTATATGAAACAATGTCAACATTTCTAAGCAAGAATGTTCAAGTCGGAACTTGTTGAATCAAAATAGACGCATAGCTGTCATGAGGCTGATTGTCAATATTCTTGTAAATTTAGCCCCAAAACCAAACTTTTTGGCCTCAAAGCGGGAGCTAAATTGGTGGTTTTGAGGCCAAACATTTTGTTTCAGGGCTAAATTTAAAACAATCTGAAATTTGCCTCATAGGGCTTGTAGCCAAATAATGTGTCCAAATTAACCGAAGCAAAAGTGTTTTTCAAGCACAAATGCTTCGTCATTTGGGGGCGTGGCCAACTTCTGATTTGCCATCATGACATATAAAGCAAATTTGTTTCAAAAGCAAACTTGCTTCACAAAAAAAAAAATTCAAAATTTTGAAAAGTGATCAAAAAATGGAAAAACTTTTTTGACCAAGCAAACTTGCTTTAATGTTAAAATCCCATATCAAATTTCCTCTGATATGCAGCAAACTTGCTGCCATGTCCACCAAAAGTGCTCGAAAAATCAAATGATTTTTCATATGCAAATTTACATGTCAGCAAACTTGCTTTCCCATTTTATCACGATCGTGACATTTTTGGGGGGATTACCACGATCGTGGCAATCGTGTTCCCAGCTATGTGCACGAGACCATATGCATTAAATGTAATGTATCCCACGTATAAGAATTTTTGAGTGTGCCCATATCTGAGTTTTCGTCCAGCTAATATCAGCCGCTTGCAGCTCAAAAAAGCTGCATCAGGAAAGCTTATTTTAGCTTCGTGAAGCCAAAAACAGCCGCACAGTGCGGCCGATATCAGCCGCAAAGCAGCTAGCATCCGCCGACTGGTCCTGACTGTGGAGAGTTGGAGATTCGAGAAGATGGAAAAAAAATTCAAATGCCAGAAGTGTCAACAGGAACCCGCGCTCACATATTTCTTTCAACGGCTTCAATTTTCTATCTCAAAATTCCAGAATTGCTACCGAAACGTCTACTAAACCTTAGTTAAAAGCATCAATTCACAATTATCATCCCAGAAGTTTAACTCACAATGAATACCAACTATCAAGTAAGTCAACTCTTTGTATTTAACAACGGTCGTTAACAAAATTGTACAATCTTAGAACTTTCTTTGATTCCCATTTTTAAATGATGTCTATATCATGTATAAAAAAGTGTTTGTACTAATATGAATTACATGCTAACCTGAAGCATTTAATTTGAACCGTAAGCCAAATTAATATTATTGGGATGTGATTTTGTCTGTTTATCATAACAGTAGTTGTTTTTGGATTGAGCATGTATATGTAATTGTAATTGTTGATGTGATTTATTTTAACAGCTAAGCCCTCCAAAAAGGGAGACAAAAAATGGGGATAATGGTGTGGATTCAAGTCCAGTCTACTTAGTTCTCGGAGTTTTCTGTGCTACACCGAAAATACATTTTGAAACTGTGGTTGTGGGACAGTCCAGGAAACGAACATTAATTGTCCGCAATCCAAATGATGCAGCTTGTTTTGTAAGTTTGTTATATGTGTATTTGATTTGTGTACTTTTATTTTAAAGTGGTTGTATCAAGTTGATGTACTGTAGTGTAGTTTAATATATGACTACAGTTTAACTATATTTATCATTATATTTGGTAGCTCAAATTTGTTAAACGACCAACTGCTGCATTTGAACTATATTATGGGACAGAAGAAACAGATTTATTAATACCGGGGAACGGTCAATTAATTATAACGATAACTTGGACTCCTAAAGAAGAAGGACAGTGTTTTGAAGCATTTCAAGTTCAACCGTCAACTGGTGGAGCTAGATTATCTGTTCATCTTTTAGGAAAAGGTTTGCCACCACCCAAGAAACCCGGAGCAAAAAGGCGACCAGGAACAATTCCCAAATCACAAGCACCACTCCCTCCAAAAGCAAATGTGAGTTTTTATTTTCATGTATATAGATGCACTAATTAATTAAAATTTATATATTGCGAAATCATCTTGTACATTCTTTACACATGTAAATATATTTGAATTCAGGATCCAAGTTTGCTGCTGACAACGAAGATTGAACCTAGAGATCCAAGCACATCAAATACAGCTCCTGCTAAATTAACGATCCCACATAGTCCAAGTTTTACGAGTCGTACAAGAACGTGTGGTGTTGTATCCGATAGAAACGCTTGTGGGGACTCCAGCTCTGTAAAAGGAGAAGCGATGGATGTAAAAAAAGAAGGAGATTTGGGTTTAGAACAAGTTGAACCTCAACCTTCAATTACCAATTTCAACTTTGAAACTCCAGAAGTAATGAGTAAATTGAAATCCTTATCCTTACCCTTCACCCCAGAACCTTCAAGAAATATATCGTCTTTTGCTGGAAGATTAGCGGAAGAGAATTTGGATACCCAAGAAGATGAGGAGGGCTCTGTGGGAGACGAAACAAATCAACAACAACAAAATACATTTATTGTCAGACACGATGACGATGTTAGATTTTTGTTTATATCTTCAAATTAATAATTAACATAGCATTATATTTATTATACTTATATTGGCATTGTTTTCAATCGAATGAGCTATTTTAGTAATTAATGAATAGTGTCATCTATATACATATTTTTTTCTAGCTCTCTGTTTTGTGTTCTCCGGCGCGTCGGGAGACATATTTGGTGGCCCCATCACCTATGGTTCTTACTCAAAATAATGGCAATGTACCACCACTCGAGGACTGTCCACAAAGTGCCAGACATCATACTTTTGCTATGCCTAACTCTAAGTTACCATCTGAAAACTCTGGCAAAATGTTGGATACATCTGCTCCCATTGAGTTGGACTCAAATATTCTGGATAGTATAACAAAAACATTGGATAATGAATTGGATTATGCTTCCGTTCATCGGTCATTTGATACGATTTTGGGTCAAGTCGAAGAAATGGGGAATGCTCAACAAAGAAATGCCATTGCTGCATTCTCAGGGTTGACAGAATTGGATGAAGAGTCCATCATGGATCTCCCAATTGATCTAGAGGAAGAAGATACTCATTTAGCTGGGAAAGCTGTGAGTGGAGAATTTTTGTGCATGGATCATTTGGATTTAGTTCCGAATTTCCCTCAGGGTGAAGTTAGAACAGAGACAGAAGTTATGGCAAGTATAAAACAAATGTTGAAGGATGGGAAAACTAAAGAGGAAATCATTGCAAGTCATCTTGATAGGTATGCTTATGAATTATTTATTCTATGAATCCACCTGACTTTTGATGTTTCAATGAAGCTTTTTGTGTTTCAATGAAGAACATTACTTTGTTTTCCTTTTAGTGTAAATACTACAAACGAAATTCGAGCACTCTACGAAGAATTGGGTAACAAGTACAAATCATGTCGAGAATGTTATGAAGTTGTCAAAACATTTCATCTCTCCGAAACATTTACTTTCCACCGTATAGTAATTAAAAAAGCTATTGAGGACAAAACCTTGATAATCAAAGACGGCATTGACATACGCAGCTTTCGTGAGTAGCATTTTATTTAATTAGTATTACTTAGTTTCTAATATTAAATTGCCACAATTGCTTATTCATAATAATTAAATATTATCATTGTTGTTTTGTTTTTTCATGATAGAGTTCAAAACTCAACTTATTTCAAGTCTTCTTTGCTCCTACAATCGTCCGTGGTTATGGAGTGCTCTCTGTCTTGTTTTTAACAATGACAAACTCATTGCCGATGACATTGACATGATGAACTTTATCGATGAAAAGTATGTACAAACAAATCCTTACAATATACAAGCTTCCCAATTTATCCTTACTAAGGTTTGTTCAAGCTAATGACCAATGAATTGTGAATTTGTGATGCAGTTTGTTTTGGAATAATGAGCTCCTGGACTTGGGTGACCCAAGAGAGGAAAATGAGAGCCCCAAAGAATTTCTGGAGCTACTTGGTCCAAGATTTTTACAAAAATATTTGGAAATCGTCTTACTCTTGGACGCAACGGATATTCCCACAGTATTTCTTTCAAATCTAACAACGGTAACATTGGACTTGACTTTTTACAAGACAAAACCTATATAATGCCTACATAAGTAGTACCTATATGCAGAGCCCTAATTCCTCATGTATAATTCTTCATTATTTCTTGTTTTTATTATAGAAAAAGTTTTTGGAAAATTTTGCGGCTCGTTTTCTTGGACCACGTTGCATTGAGAATCTGTTAGAAAAGATTCCAATTAAATTAACACAAAACGTCGATCCCGTTCAATATCTGATTGAAGAAAATCTTCGTGGGCCTAATATGTACTCTTGGACGAATGTCGTGTAAGTAATAAAATTAAACTAATTACTAAACACGTCATTGTGCTATGTTTATGAGACAGATAATGGGAAAATGTCTTTTATTTCATGTGTAGGCGTCTTGTTCAAGAATTGGTAAATGATCCCACTGGACCGGAAATCTCATGCAACTCATCAAGTGTCGAGACAGCCAAAGAAAGTCTACGTGTTGCTTTGCAAGAAGCCCGTAAACTAGGTGTTCCATGTACTACTGACGAAAATAATCTAGACTTCTTTTTTGATGGGAGCTCATCAGCCCTCGACGATAAATTCTTATGGCAACTAGTACTTCGAATTCGAGTTGCACAATGTGAAAAGTTGCAAGGAAGTGAAGAGTAGAACTCAATCTTATTCAGTGTCAGAAATTTGTGTAATGTAATAATTATCAATATTGTCGTCAAAAGATATGTCACAGTGTAGAGATAGATAATTCGTTTTAACATGTGCATTTTTTTACCAATCTATAATAATATTTATAATATGCTACTAAATAATAGATCAAAGTTTTTATACTGTCTCTCTGTTCAAATATATTTGTGCATTAAGTTTGCAAACTTACTTGTAGAATTTTGTTTTAAGTTCCACGTAAATAACGTTCATCTTTGCTTTTTTAAGTTATACAGCTACGTATTTATAATATTTACCACTCGTTAACAATGTACATACTATGTACTCGATACTCTAATAATTGGAGTCTAATTAATTTGAAAGTTCACAATAAAAAACTGTAGATAATGTCTTCGCTTTCTCTGACTCCATGCAAAGACTTTGTTAACAATATCATTTTGAGCATTATTTTATTACAACAGTAAATAAACTCAACAATTGTAAAAACAATGAATGCGTTCATTTCGCCATGTTGTTTACTAATCTAAGTTAATTGTTAATTAATTGCATGTATCTCGTCACATCATACATTACCGTTCATATATTAATAACAGTAAAATATAATTTGTCATTATACGTATTATATAACCACAAATACTATTGTAAGATTCACCTCATAATTAAGCTACGAAACACAGGCACTTTTTAGGGCTAGCTCAACTAATTTAAATTGCCGCCTGCAATACAAAAATAAGTAAAATAACCATTTTTTGGAGAAGAGAGGGAATCTCGTTTGTTTTAACAAACAAATTAAATACAAACTTGTTCAAATGCTTAGTTTACCCGTAGTGGAATTAGTGATTGGAGTGAGTTTGAGTTTACTGACAACTTCCTGGTACACCCTACTAATTATAGCTTCCACATTTTCATCAACTGTAGCAGTAGCAGAAACATTATTAGCATCAATCTGCACGAAAGGTGGCCCTTCAATCTTGTTGTAGCAATCAATGAGTCTAACATGGGGAGACAAAAACCATAACATAATGTTTTGTTTAATGATGTGAGAAAAAATATAAATATATTCATTTGAAACAATTCAATAAGATAATTATAAAAATTACGTTTGTCTAAACGAAGCACTATTTGCAAGAGTTTGTTCTTCTTTGGTATTGGTTGTGTTTCTGTAAGCATGTCGAAATCGCCGAGTTTCTTCACTAACGACAAGGAAAATGACCAAATCGGGTTGAAGAAGATCTGAAGGCCAAATGAAATCCGAAGCGGAGACTGAATCCGCTCCATTAACTGACATCTCATGAGCTAAAGCATATGCTGCTGTACTGTGCCAATATCTGCAATATAAATAATTGAATTCTGGTCATCATTGATATATGTACATACATAGAATTTTTGTTTGTAATTTCAATTTAATCAATTAATTGATGCTCGAACCTGTCCATGACCACTCCTTGACTAAAAGAGTAATACTGTACTTCACTTGCAGCCAGATAGTTACCAAAAGAATAATATGCTCGTCTTGCACATTCATTTTGTTCATCAAACAGATTCTTGAACGAGCTAATAAAATTTGGTGGCGTTCGCATTATCTGCAATCCCAAACGCTCCGACAATCCAGTACTGACTCTTGTTTTCCCTTTAATGATAACGTACACCCAAATGAAAATTACACTGTACTTTTAGTGTAAAGGTAATAGAGAGGTATGTAAATTATACACATGCTCATTATAAAAATCTGTCCATTACCACTTCCATCAAGGCCTTCGATGACAACAAATGGCATCTTGGCTTGATTGTGACTTGTTGGAGGATATTTGGGCTTGACCGGCAGAATAGCATTATTTTCATCCAAAAGTTTATTAAATTGTCCAACTTTAAGAAGTTTCTGTACATCAGGTATCGACTTGACAAGCTAATTGTACAATTTACACAAGTCAAAACATTGTAATTAATACAGTTTATGCTCAACATCCTTATCTTAAATACTATAGTACCTCATACATTATAATGTAACATTAATATATGAATGACGTAATATTCGCATATGAAATGCGAATAAAGCTGACGTTTTCATTTAAAATATGTATGATGTATTTAACAAGAAATCACAACTTACTTGAGGTGCTCCCAATATATCAACTACTTGTTGTAAGCTGTGATAAACAATGGGGGCTGAAGGCTTTGGAGGCATGATGATGAATATAGTTAAAAATTAGTGTCAATGTCCTTCCAGTTTAGTAAAACTGCGGTTTAATTTCAATTAAAAATCGCAAAAAAATTGAACACTGAAGTTCAGTGACTGAACCTCCTGAATTGAGTCGGATTTCACGCGCTATAGCAAAAGTTTTCATAGAAAGCGTTTTCTCTGATGTTTAGCTTGTGGATTTGTTTTGCTACTGTATCAGAGGTAAACAATCGTTTATTTATATCGTAATAGCTGTCATTTAAAAGGGGATTGTCAATTGTTATCGCTTCATTCTTTCACCATAAATAATAATAAAATAAATAGATGTTTTTGCCCATGACTTCATCATCTGTGTAGTACATAGTATGTACAGCTAATTGAACGGGGCATAAAATGACCTCTTGCATGAAGACTACTGCGGAATAAAGAAATGATTACTGGATTTTTTAATTAGGAATGTTAGGTATATGATGGTAAACGAAGGTGATATTGTAAAATACATGATATATATTGTCATTTCTGTCAAAGAAAGTTGTACTTTTTTTTTAATATAAAAACAATTGAAATTTGTCGGGAAAGTCTTAAAGACACAAATATGTGTCAGCAGTTGACACAGGCACAAATCGGCACTAACAATTACAGTAGTGAAAAAAGTCCTCAATCTCAATGAGAACAATGAATGATTCATCATAAATTTTGAATAAAAATTTACTTTATTAGAAAACCTGACCGTGTCAGGCTGGTACATGTTTTGATTTATTTGAATGTCTATAAATTTATTTCATTTTGTGGGAATCAGAACATAAATAGAAGCAGTAGAGTATGTATGTACTATGTACGATATATGATATACGATCCGTTCTATCTCACATTATGCAATAGCGAGTCTACCGACATTGAACAGAACATACACACATCAAAACCCAACCAAAGTATATAAGAATTGAGAAACCCACAAAAAAACCTATTGTTTTAGTGCACATTCAATGCTAATGAAAACCGTCTATGCAGATTTCTGAATGAGTTTGTTTTTCTTCAGTGTTTTTGTCTGAATACAAATATTTTCAATTGTACCTGGTACGGATTTCGTCAGTTTCGTCAAACTCTGATATAGAATGCCATGGTACAGTGTCTAAAAGGATGTTGGATGTTTCCACATAATTTACATTGATGGATTACTATTGCACAAAGTCGTCATTGCTTTTACAATCAGAGTCATAATTGAATCCCACACAGCTTCACGCATGTATCGAGTCTACTAGAACGAGAAGGAAGAGACAGTGACAGAAGACTACCTACTGTACTAGTAAAACTCTGATGAAATTTCATTTCATTCAAGCAAGAAGACAAGCAAGCAAGAGATGATATTTTTTCATTCCTTCCTGTAGGTATATTATATATGTAGGTACACACAATACACAAGTGTTTTTCTTTCTCACGCGTAAGTGTGGGGGGGGGGGGGAGGAAGTGGAGGCTGATACATTGTGCATTGGTATATATACTTTCCAAGTGTCAAATGACAAAATAAAATGAGAGGAGTGAAAAAAGGAAGTTAAATATTCTTTTGGGGAAAGAGTTTTTTGCCGTTTTCCTCCATGCTTTCACTTGATAATCATGTTTATCTCTCCCTCCCTCGCCTTCTCTCCCTCTCTCTCTGTCTCTCTGTGGTCTCGAGGAGTAGAGTAGAGAAATTTTGCTTGGAACTAGCACCAATGGGTTTGACTTGAGAACCAACTTAAGTACCTAAGTTATGAGACTTAAAGCAGTATAAATTGATATTATGAAGGATTTTTTCTATTCCCCAACTCTCTCTCTTTCTCTCTTTCTCTCGTTCTCGCTTTCCCTCGTTTACACCAGCTCCCATAAGCTTTCCATATATGTATATATCTGTATATATTGTATTTTCTTTGGGACTCTCGTAGAAAAATTTAAAACTAGCATCTCTATCTGTATTTATACGTTTACACTTTTGCGTTATTTATGGGAGCTTGAAGGCTCTCTCTCTCTCTCTCTCCACTCAGCTCTCGATCTCGATGGTGACTACAGTCAGACTCAGACTCAGACTGTAATAAGCCATATATAGTCGGTTACACATGTACACATAGTTTCAAAACCTGATTATGTATATTTCACCTTCCCATCTCTCTCTTCCCCATTTTCATTTTGAAAGGAGTGAGGCCTTGTCTTGTTTTGTCGTCCAACTCCCCAAAACATCTGTATATCTTTATACATAGCCAAGTATAGCCATCTTTAATTTAATATAATTTCCTCCCTTCCTCTCATCCCGTTCTCTCTCTCTCTCTCGTTTTCTATGTAAACTCTAAACATTCTCTAAATAAATAAGTTGTTTAACATGTTTCAAAAAATGTGTGTGTGTGTTTGTGTATGAGCTGGAGCACACTTGTAAATGTACATGCATAGTTTAGACCAAATGTATATACATAGATGGACTGTGGATTGTTGAGTAAATATATTGTAGGAAATAGACTACATGAAACGAGTCAACACAACACAACACACAACGTCCTCAAAATTGCTTACAAAATAACAGCAAAGCAAGCCCCAAACACACAAACTCGGGACTCTCTCTCTCTCTCTCTCTCTCTCTCCACAGCAGTCTCTCAAGACGTACTTGCATGCACACACGGGGACCAAACTTGTGTGTATAATAAATCTAGTGATAAGAATGAAGAGCAGGATCCTTATACAGATATTACCGTAATCCTTTACAACATAGCCATAGACATCAAATGGCAAACAAGACAGAGTAAGAAGGCCAATAAATTATTACCAACTCTCTCTCTCTCTCTTCCTCTCTTTTGGTCTCAAACAAAATTTACACGACATTAAATATCCAACCTTTCCTTTTTCCTCCACTCAAGTCCAAACACACACATTCACAAATCCAGATCCATAATGCTCTCCCCATTTTTACAACAAAGTACGATATATCAACTTTTCTTATATTTATTCTCTACCCGTTAAATCTATTGTCACTTTTACTTTCTCGTTCCCTCTCCTCCACCCCCCCCCCCCTCCACCCACTTGGGGGATCACTACAATATGAAATTGTAATGCGAAAACAAATTCAAAATTCTACCCACAGCATAAAGTATCTGTATATGAAATCCTCGTAGGAAAATTCAAAATATGTAAGTACCAAAATCTCGTATATTTTTCTTTGCTATTTTTTCCTTTTTTGCAATTCATTTTCTTCCGGAAAATGAGGAAATGAATAGTATTGTCATTGGAGAAGCCCAAGACATTGGAAATTGGAAAGGCTAATCCGAGAAGGAAACCAAAGGATTGTTTGCAATTACAAAAGAAATTGAAAGTTTCGTATATGTATGGTTGGGAGTTCGGGGGGGTGGGGGGTTTGGTTTGGGTAAAAGTGTCTCTCATTTGTGATGGTAAATGATGTGTGGAAATGGGAAGCCGCCTACTCAAATGGTGATGGAAATGGAATGGAGTGAACAGAATGTCATTGTTTTAGTTGGAATTGGAGTGTGTGAGTGTGAGTGTGTGCCAGCTTGCATCACGAATCTGTGTGGCTGTCCTCTCTATTAAATGATACCATCATTGAACCAACGTAATGATGGTTTAGAGTGAGAGTAAGCAAGAGAGAACTCGGGAAAGGCAACGGAGGAGGTGTGTGAGTGTCTTTATATGTGTATAGATACGTGTATAGATACATAGATGCGTATGTGTGACTTGGAAACTTTCTCTTAAGTAAATTCGTGTGAATCAATTGAACTAGAGTGATGGTCCATTGATGCTGCTAATGCCCTGCCAACTGTGTAGCTCTATTCATCCATTTGAAGGCCTCTTTCTCTCTCTCTCCCTCTTTCTCTCTGGCTCTCTCTCTCGCTCTCTGGTCCTTGTCTCACTTGAATGAAACCACTCAATGAACTACACACTACCAATCGCACCATATGTTTCTCTGTCCATCTCTTTACTCTCTCTCTCTCTCTCTCTCTCTGTCGACTTTCCTCTTTCTTTACTTGGCTCATCCTCACCGCTTACGCATGCTTTTATATTATATTAACCTAACCTTATATTATATAACTAGGTATATATAAAAAGGAAATCTGTATAGAATTTCTTTCACATTTCATTTCCCTCTTTGTTTTTGTTTTAATAAATTAAGACTTAATGGCTTGTACGAGTACAAATAACGACTAACGATAACAGTGTTTCTAAATAATAAAATAGAGGGGTCACCATCATAACATTGCTCGTCGCTGTACTCCACTAGTTGTTGAATTCCCAAGTTGAGTTGGTGTAGAAAGTAGAAAGTACTTTGAATTACTCTGGAGTTTGGAAACCGAAAAACCTCGAGTATCTGATTGTGAGTAAAAAGCATAAGCCTGAGTCTGTATCTGTAGATGGGTAAATAAAGAGAGAGAGAGAGAATGAGGTAAGGGACATTGATTCTCCCCAGTGAATGTTCATCCCTTGTCTAAATAGACTTTGGCTCGTCCAAAGTCAAAATGTCTACTGTTCTCCTGCCTGTTCAACATCACAGGTTTATCTACATCCAAATTTACATTTACATTTACATTTACACACACACACACACACACACACACATTGCAATTTTATTCATTCACAGAGTTCTATCTAATACCAATCAAGTTCAAACTGTGAGCATAAACTATGTGCACATTGAACGATTTCATCCACTTTTTCCCACACACGATATTTTACTTTGTACAAACTCTGTTCTGATTTTCACTAAAAGAATTTCTCTAAATTAAAAGGATTTCTGATTGAATGAGGAATCCTCTATTGACTTGGTCTGTCGTGGGTGGAAAACAACAATTTAAAAATTCAATTTCCGTCCACGACTATTTCTATCTGTAAGTACATATATTTGATCTCAAATTCCCTCATTTTTTTTACCCACTCCAATCCCCGATCTTGAATATTTTGAATTCTCAAGATTTATAAAAGAAAAAAAAAAACCAAATACATATCGTAAATATACATAATTCAGCACGGGGGAAAATCTAATCTTGCTGCATCAAAACGAAAAAAAATTCTGTACGAGTCGCACGCTGTGGGTTTAAAGGACAAATCTGTCGTACAGTAAAAAACGTGGAGGAAATGTGTGTTTTTTTTTCTTCTTCAAATCGCGCATTCTGCTCCTTCACCTTTACCGTGAATGTCTGTGTGTTTGAGGGTGTGTGTAAATGTACGACGCCTGCATTCTATAAATTATGTATGTTGATAATGGTAAAGGAGATGGAGGAAAGCTGGTAAACCCAATAATAGCATCTGGATCGCCTCGTCTTGCTCTTATCTATGTATATGTGTGTGTGTGTTCGTACTTCAATATGGAAAATGGGAAGGTTTCACACGTCGTTCTCAAATCCTCTCTCTCTCTTTCTCTCTCTCTCTCTCTCTCTCTGATATCAAACTCTATCAACCAGCCACACTCACACTCCACCATCTCACTTCTATACGACTAATATACATTTTGAAACATTTCCAAACTATTTTTGGTCAGACGTAAAGACATGTTTGTTCATATGTATACACAATCTGTAAATACACACTATAAAATATACCACATTGCAACGGAGCGACAGCAGGTGTGTACTTTTCCAATGAGAACATTTTTTTATATGTACCATTTTTTGTACCTATATAATTTATTATGCAATGTACATAAGATAGATTGTGCAATTCAACGCATGAAAAAACCAAACGACGCGACGGCAGAAGAAGAAAAGATGAAGAAAAAACAATGATGCTGCAGCTGTCTACAGTATTTTTTTGCTTTGTGAGGGGGTCTGCATTCACGATTTTGACTTTCTGTGGTGTCTTTTAGGAAATGAAAGTGAAAGAGGAAAAATCCAGATTCCGATTCAGAGAATGCACTTTGGATTGAATTCCATAGAGATATGAGAGAGAGAGAGCATCTGTGTGTGCATTTTCCATATTGAAACAAACTTGCTCATTTGCAATAGAATTATTTTAAGCCTATATGCATATTTAAATATGTTTCACAACATCCCGAATTTCTTCATTTTTCCCAATAAATTTTGATTTCAATATTGCATTTGTGCTTTATCAAAAATAATATGAATGAAAAACGTTGTTTTTTACAGGGAAAATCACAGTGGGTGGAAATAGAATAGAGAATATATAGTTTATTCAATAACATATTGTATTTGCATAGGCTTTATCTTGGAAAATGTGAAGAGTGAGTGTGAGTGTGTGGTGACAAATGAGAAAAGAGGAAATAGGACGGATTGTGAGTGCGGATTGTGTGTTCAAGATTAAATTACAGTCTAATTAGATTTCTATCAAATCTCCATTTTTCACCATATATTCAAAAAACGTCACAGTCAGAACTTAACAACAACTAAATGGATGCAAATTCCCGTGGATTTTCACTAATTAGAGAAGAGAATCAAGAATTCACAATGTCATTCAGCAACACACACACGGTGAATTTTATCGTCAATTAAAGAGAGAGAGAAAGAGAGAGAGAGAGAGAGAGAGTGAAGAACCGAGAGTTTGGGATTTGTGATTTAGGTACTTTTGTTTGTCGCCCCTTTTTCTCTCCTATCTCAACTCTCTTCTCTATCCAATTCCAATTTCGATGTCGATTTCGATATTCGGATTCAACTCTGTCAGCATTTAGATTCAGCGACTTGCTCTAACTTTTGGCAGATAGAACAGGAACTTCATGGGGATATGTACATACATATACATTTACGATACGATAAGTATGTGTACATATATGTATTTTGGTAAAAAGTGTGTGTATGTATAAAGTATTACAAATGTTAAAAGGAATTGAAATTCTACCAGCACTACACACCTCCACCGCCGCAGACCACACGATCTCACTGACAATGAGGATGACAAAATCTTGTTGACAAGGACAAAAAAAATGTGAGGCAGAGCAGCGGAATCTCTTTCAACATATATTTCAACAAGCCAATTAGAAAATGAGAAAAATCTACTGTACGGCTCTATATAGAATTACAAGCCATATAACCTCGTCCATAAATCATGGACGGAGGATATAGAGGATGGAGAAACGAGAGGAACGTGAAAAGAAACCAAAGGAAATGGAGTGAATCAATGACAAAATTTGATAAAATGCCTCAGGATTTGGCCCAACAGTCAAATTTTCTGTACATGTATACAGAATATATATAGATTCCTTTTAGATTTTGAGATTGAGTTGAGCTTTTGTTCCCTCCTCTGATTCTGATTCTGATTCTGATTCTGATTCTGATTCGGATTCTGATTTACACGCACACACTCACTTCACAATTTGTCCTTCCATTCGCGATGATTTCGATATTCGATAATACGTAATACGTATATGTACTTCATCATTCCCTCTCTCTCGATCATAACTCTCATAACGTACTTTCACCAAACGACGTAGAGAATCTTACAATTAGAATGATGGAATTCTCGTCATTTTATTAAAAATCATCCATGCTCTCGTACAAATAGCAATATAAATGAATCTCAAATCTCAAGGCCTGACGAATTTATTAAAAATGTAACAGGATTTCCCAGGCTAAAACGTCAAGTTCTCAAATTCTCAAATTCAAGTCCATTGAAAAATTCAATGCATTAATTTGCATGCTCCGTTTTATCTCAAGAGTCCTCTCAACTCTCAACTTCAACTCTCAACTGTGTGACTCCTCGGATTTCCTCAAACTATTTAATATCTCATTCAGTACATACTTGAACTCACCTAAACACCAAAGTCCTAATTCATATTTGACAAGATTATTCCTTCATCCATTTAAACTTGGAGACTGCTCCATTTTTCATTTTGTCATTAGACTGTGTGTGTGAGAACTCAAGCCAGAACCACAGGCAAATCAAGAAGAGAATGTGAAAGTTCGTTTCAGAAGGTTTGATACCTATATATTCATAATTTTGCTCGAGGATATATGTAAGGAAATCTAAAGACACTAGAGAGATTTCCTAGAATCTCTATAGGCGCGAAGCATCGAAAATCGAAATTGAGGATCCAAAGATTCGAGAGCCTACAAAAAAACTTCATCTTCATCTCATATTCTTAATCAAAATCCGAACCACCGTTCCAGGATTTATTGAACATTATCCATATATTTTCTATACACACTTGCAAATGAAAATATGAAAATGAAAATGCAAGTATAGGTGAAAAAAAAAATGTGGGATCGATTCCTCTCAAAAATTGAGCACTTGAATTCAATTTCCCTTGTACGCATGAAAATGAAAATAAAATTTGTAACACACTCCACATTTCCTCGCAAAACAAATCAAGTAAAATCTAGTCCGAGCTTAGAAAACATTCCCTTGTATTTATTATGTTGTTCGAAAAATGATGGGCTTGTGAACAGAAGGAGGGAAAAGTATGTATACAGCTGCAGTAGTAACGTCCAGCTCCCACTTTCCCAGTTCCCCTGACAGTATTAAATCAATTAATGTGTGTGAGTGCGAAGTGCGATGGCGATGGCGAAAAGGGGAATTTTTGATGGGCCTTCTCAGCCCATCTGAATCCATGACAATCCCGAGGAGAATCCAAGTGCCACTTGAATTTGGCACTAATAGTAAAAGTAAAACATGCGAGGGTTGTTGTTGTTACAACTCTAGAGTCCATATCATATCACCCAATGCCCATCCCCTCCTTTTTCCTCATCCAAAAAGGAAAGCAACGGGGAAAATTGGGGGGGGGGGGGAGTGAAAGTAAAAGTACACGGACATAAACATGGTGAAGCTGTCACTATGGAAACTCACACACTTAACGTAAATACTGTACTTACGATGTGAATTCTCAATTCTCCAATTCTTCTCAATATTTTCTCCACACTAAAACTCCTCTGTTGTTCTACATCATATATCACGTTATATGGCTCTGCAGATATCTTATTATTATTATTGTTTGTTCGGTTTCTATGTACTTTTCTACCTGCAGATCCTCATTGCGTCTTCTTCTTTGTGTGTCAATGATGTAAGGAAATTGTATGTGTGTTTGTGTGTGGTGTGATGGAAGGGCCGATTATGTGCATGAAGCAAATTATGGGAAGGTTTAGCAGTGGCAGTGACTGTAGAGAGAGAGAGAGAGAGAGAGAGTGAGAGAGTGAGAGTGAATGAATGAAGTGAGAGACAGAGAGAGAGAGAGAGTTGAGACAGGCATCGATAGAGACAGTTGAAAGTTTTAGTGGGAAAAGTATAGGAGTAGACAAGGCTGGCTAGTTGATAGTTGGCGAGATAGAGCAAATGCAGTGTCTGCCTAGCGTCAATGTATAATACACAGCCTGCTCATGCATATACTCGTACAGACGTTCAGGCCGAAATAGAGAGAGAGAGAGAGAGAGAGAGAATGAAACAGATGCAGATACAGGCTAAAGCCATGGACTTTATGGGTGTGTGTGTGTGTGTTGTGTTGGTACAGGAGAAAGAGAGAGTCAATGTGGCAGTGAAAGGAGTGGGCCAAACGAAAAACGAGATTGGCTCACAGTTGCCGAAAATCCACCAAGCTGACGAGAACGAATTCTCGCTGCTCTCCGTCTTTCTCTCTCTGTCTCTCTGTGCAGAAACCCACTGCATCATATCTATAGTGAACAAGTGAACACGTTGGAGGCTTCAAACTAGGACGGAAGTATAGGAGAAGAAAGAGAGAAAAAGGGAAAAAAAACCAGAGCTTGTTCTGGATCTGGATTTTTTTGGATTGTGTGGATTGTGTGGATTGTGGATTTTGGATTTTGCATCTAACGTTCAAGTTAAAGCTAAAGCTAAAAGGCTGGAGCTAAATCTATCGAAAAAAAGAGAGGGAGTGTTTTGAAAAAAATTGGAGAAAAAAGTTTGACTTATTTGACGATATATTACCAACATTAGGACACTACACAATATTGGATTAACTATATTTTTCTTGTGGATTTCACCCTGGGTCGGATTGTGAAAGTGTCCTTGTCGTTCACAAGGAAAAGACCGGAAAAAAAATCTGGACACTGAAACTGAAACAGGAAGAAAGTGGACGGGGAGAGGAAGAAAAAAAGTGAAACAGGAAATTGTGATTGTGACGTGTCCTTGGAGGGAAATATGGTCTTTCATCATAAAATATAAATCCCTGACGACAGAATAAAGAGAACTCTGATCGTGAGTGTTATTTGGAAAGGGTTTTCATGCAAATGAAAACGGAATCATCATCATCATCATCAAACATCATCTGAACGTGTAATTTCGATTTTTCGATACATAATAAAAACGACTTTGGTCACTGCCGCTACCAAAGGCACACACCAATATAATAATAAAAAAACAACCGCAAACAACAACATCAACATTGAACATCATCTTGACTTGTAGTTGTAAGTCATTAAAAATTTCTCTTTTAAAGTTTAAAAAGTCGTAAAAAAGACTCCCACTTCTTTTTACATGGTGCATCTCTATATTTCAATTTGATCTTAAGTCTTTAGTTCTCTTTCATCCGTCCCTCAAAATATATATGTATATAATATGGATGCATGTGCGTAGGTAAATAAACAGCTGACAGTTTATGGTAATAAAAAAAAATTAAAAGCTTTCCCTAGAGAGTTTTGATGTTGATGGAAATCTCTCCATCTCCATTTCAATCGCTTTCTTCTTCGTCTTCGTCTTCTTCTTTTATCTACAGACTGTATTTCGTATTTGACTATGGATAACCCTTTACAGATATAATTTTATTTACCTTCCTACTTGTATTTACAAACCCTGTCATGTATATTTTATTACATGAGCAATCAATCCCCCCACATGAGCAAAAAAAAGAACTCTCATGTTTGGATCCAGATTTCTCTTCTCCCCTTTTCTGTTTGTCATCTGTGTGTGTACAAAAATTTCGGATTCGGATTCTCGGATTTGGAGTCGAGAAGATTTGTAATGCGTAGAATAAAACTCCATAGGAAAATATATCAGTAATCGGTAATATTGGAGGGGGAAAGTCCGGAAAAAACCGGAGCCGGGAATGATGAGAAAGTATTGTCTTAGTAATCTAACCTGGGTTTTTTTTTCGGATTGTACATAATAATTTGGATTTCTCTCTCCCTCCCTCTCTCTCTCTCTCCCTTTCTCTCTCTCTCTCTATGTCTCTGGAGGACTCACTGTTTAGATTGTGGTGAGTTGTGAGTTTTTTCTTTTTTGCTCTGTGAGGCAGTCATGAGATCAGATGTCATAGAGATATATGAGAGCATCTGCTAATCGGGCAACTATCTCCTGCCAATGCCAAACATTCCACTCTGTTTACGTTTTCTTTTTCCCTTCCTTCCTTTTCTCTCTCTCTCCCTCTCTCTCTTTCTCTGTGTCTCTCTCTTCGTCTGACTTGAGCAACACAAGCACGTGTCCCCTGTAAACTCAACTCGGAAAAGCATTAATGCGTCCAACAAACTTGGAAACTTTAATTTACTGATGTGCTTCCACCACGCCACGCCATGTTAAATCCAACATCCAACCTACCAAAAATACAAAATACAAACTACACGCTATATGAAGAAGACTTGAATCCTATCGCTACATCTCGCTCGTATTCGTACTCTCGTACCGAGAGACACATTGCACATCGTGCTACTCATCCTGTTTGCAAAAACAGAAACACACAGCGAGGGAGAGAGGGAGAGAGGGAGAGAGAAAGAGAGAAAGAGAAACAGCCTCAACAACAAATTGCTGTCGCTCCTTGTCGTTGGAAATAATTTAAATTCTCCTCTTGAGCCATGACGCCGAACCAATAATGAAATGAAGGAAAAACTACAGGCACACACACACACACAGATATAGAAAATTATAAATTCTATTCTATATCATTCAAGGAATGTACTTATGCCTGTATTTCCTTTTGGTGTGTGTGTTTCAATGTGTTCATAGCATACAGCATTTGGAAATATCTTTAGGATATTTAGTTATTGTAACGACAGGGAGAGAATGCAGAATAGATGCGTGATTGATCAATAGTGGGGTGTGTTCATTCATAGTTGAAATATCTGTTGTCGGAATATCTGCTGGTGTGTGTGTGTGTGTGTGTGTCTATACTGTTTGTAGTTTGGTTGGGGAAATGTGAGGAAAAAACTCTCGTCCTTGTCGTAACTACACGAGTACGGACTAGAAACTGCAAACTGTAGAGACAAAGCAGAAAGAGAGAGAGAGAAAGAGAGAGAGAAAGAGGATGGGAATTGGGAAGGGTGTGGATATATATCGAAGGCTAAATATAGAGGACCATTGCTCAATAAATATAGAAATAAATATCAATAAATTATTTTAGCTCTGGTCGTTTTCACCAAAATACATGGGAAATATAAATATAAAAAAGAATGTCTAGTCAAATATGAAGAAGAGCTGAACCAAAAACTCAATCCTGATGCTGGAGGGAAAGGGAAGGAGAACCTCACAAAATATCCTCTCTCTATCTCTCTGTCTCTCTTGTTCTGCAAACTTTTTCAGAGTAGGTTCTTTTGCTGTACAATGTATACACACTGAAATACAAAGGGAATTTAGATTTACGTAAAACTTATAAGGTTTGAAGTTTTTTTTTCTGGAGATTTGGAAATTTCGCTACAAAAAAAAAGAAAGATAAATTCTATCCAGCACACAACACGTTTTTTACTCCTTATTCATCTCGGTCTCTCTCTCTCTTCCGTTTTCCCATCATTTCTTTGGGGAGCAATAATACTCGACTCTGTTTCTTTAGACTATGAGAAGAAAAAGAATCGGTTGATGGGCAGAGGAGGATCAAGAAGGAACTGCGACCAAGACCAAAAAGAATGAAGAAAAAGAATGGCAGGAAGGAAGAGAGAGAGAGAGAGAGTGGGAGAGAGAGAAACAGATTCACATTCAAGTAATAGCAAACAGTTTTTCATGCCATCAGTTCCAGCGTGGAAAGGCTGTGTGTGTGCACAGTGCACATAATTTGACTCTTTTCATTGTACCTATATACACACAATTCATGTAGGTACTTACATAAATATAGGAGAGCTGTACCAGCTCTGGAATCTAAAAGACACACGGAAATTCTCAATCCTCAAATTCCCCATCTCACACTTTATCCTTCCACGGCTTCACGGCCGTCTCACTGAGTAAACTAATAAAAAAAGACAAATGAAAAATTTACAAATCTCAGTTGACGCATTTAAACTGGAATTACCAAAAGGAAGAGAAAGACATGTTAAATAGAAAAGGGGGGAAATGAAAGGGGAAAGAAAAATCCGGACACAATGAGATTCAAACAGGATAATGTTTTGTTGGGATTTTAAATAAACGAAACAATGATGCAATTTCAAATCAAATACAATATCAAAGAGATTTTATAGACGGAGAGACGGAGAAAACTCCTTTGTACAGAGTACAGATATATATTTTTCACCAATGTAATGTCCAAATCGGAACAGAATCGTGAAGGATTTTTATTCAATGTCAAGAGAACAAGAGGGAGTCGGATCTTCGTTTAATTTAGTTTAGTATACTGGTGAATGAGTTTGACTGCTTTGAACTTGGACTCGAATTTGAAGTCTGCATGTTCTGTCAGATTCAGATTTAGATTCACAAAATCTCTCTATTTCTATTGAAGAGTTTTTTTTTTTGGTAAGTATAATAAAAAAAATTGATATGAAAGAAATGGGATTGGACTGAAGATAACTGACTACTGACGATTGCGTTTGTAGGACACGTTATATAATATGTATATGCCAGCATTTTACATGGTATAAGGAAAGAGTCGAGTCGAGTCCTTGTCTCGCGTTTGGAAGGTTCAATAGTGGAGGATTACCGTGTCATTCACTCGTGAACATAACCATTGCAGCGATGCCTTTCTCGTCGACAAATAGTGCAGAGAGAGAGAGAGAGAGAGAGAGAGAGATAAGACAAAAATACACATTCACATTTAGTTGGAAGATAGAGAGAGAGAGAGAGAGAGAGAGAGAGAGAGGGAAATGACTCCAGGCCACCTCAAAAAAAACCTGACTGTAAGTCCTCGAACAAAAACAAACTGATAGAAATGTCCGTGTGAGTTTTTGACTCGACTCGGTCTGGTGTGTTTCACATGAAGACAAAATGAAACGACAAAACGGGAGTACACTTTCCAAATTAAACACTGTCACGGGTGAAAGCAACTCACGAATTCGAACTCGAATTCGAATTCATAGTTATCCAAATATAGGGAAATGACTTCCTATGCTCGTGCCATAAGGCTGTGTATAGAGAATGAAATGGGAAGGGAAACAATACAGACGATGTATGCAGAATGGAGGATGGAGAATGGAGAGATAAGAGTAAAAGATAGGAAATATGGATAATGTGATTAGAATTACGCTCCGTATGTCAACTGTTCTTACTTTTCTCCTCTTTAGACCTTTTTCATTCCATGTTAAATACAAATTTCTCCCGGATCGACAAACTAAATCTCGAGTCAAGTTTCCACTCTCAAATTCTTTTGTACAGTTCCCTTTCACCTCCGACGTGAAAAATAAATGATAAATATGTGAATGTGAATGTAAAAGAAAAAACGTTGACTTTGACTCTTTTTTTTACTTCTTTGTACTCCCTCGTCTTTTTATTTTATCTCCTGATGCATGCTAAACGATTTTCTCTTCACCTTTGAATTTCGGATTTGTTAGAGTTTGGATTCAAGAGGGAAATATTTCAAGAGATTCAAACTTGACATTTCCACCACCGTGTGCAAAGAGAAAGAGGATGAAGAAGTAGACGTAGACGTACTAGAAGTACATAAAACAGAAAAATAAAATAAGAGTGAGCAGAGTGTGAAAGGTGATTTCTTGATGTCTGATTTGATCCACTCGTCCTCCTCTTCTTATTCTTCCATTGACTCTGTCCTCTTTTTCTCTTAACTCTCTTCCTTCTCTTCCTTCTCTGTCACTGGCGCTGGTCCTCTTGATGATAATCCCAAGTGAAATTCTCTTCCATTCTCACATTCAAGCATTCTCCCTTGTCTTTTCCTCCAACTTTTCTTCCTTCCTTATCGACACCAGAACGTTCACGATGAGAATGAAAATGGGTCTTGAGGATTTTAAAATGCGATGAGTCGAATTTCGTCTCTTTCTCTCTCTCTCTCTCTCTTTAGGCTTTTCGCTCTCCTTGTCCTTGTCTTTCCTTATGTCTCAGCTGTTGTCATTGTCCCATCCTCATCTAAAGTACTCGAGGGAGAAGAAGAAAACGAAGAAGGAGAAGAAGACGGGGAAACTGGAAATCGTCCTTGTTCTATCAGTATTCAGTTGAGAGTCGTGCGTGTTTCTCTTGTCGGAAGGTATGTGAGCGTGTGTGTGTGGAGTTGGCTATATGCAGAGATTAGAGACGAGCTAAAGAAGTAGCTCAACTGGCCCAAGTCAGACCAAGACAAAGACAAGCCATATAGGGAAGGCGAGAGAAAATGTTAAGCTCGACTGCATAGAAAGATCTTCATTTCACTTTGTGCTGGAGGAGGAGGAGGAACACACTCGAATTTAGTTCATATGAGGAGAAACTGGATCACTCTGTATGTCTGTCTGTATTCTCTGTATGTACGCAAAGCATTTATGAATGGACTTAACGATTCCTCTCTCTCTCTCTCTCTCTTCTACTTGAGTGAAACTACTTCAAAGCGATATGAGATTATGCTCATCATTAACTTTGTTAACTGAGCAACTTACTTTCTCCCTCGTTTTTTGTTTCTCTCTCTCTCTGCAGCCTATCCATAAACTGTGCTTGTGACTACAGATATCAGATGTGAGACTGGTCGCATGTGTGTCTCTGTCTCTGTCTCTGTGTGTTGGTAATAGTTTGTTGGTGAGGGTAAAGAATAGAATGTAGAATGTAGAATGGAAATGGAAATGGTCTTCATAGTCATATCCCAAGCCAATGCAAATGATGTTACTTGAGTGTAATTTCCTCTCGTGCATTTTATTTCCTGTTTTGTTGCTTCTTTACATTTTCTTTTATGTCCCGCACCATCAAACAGAAAACTTGAACGACCGTCATAAAGCAAAATTCAAATTCATAATTTGCTTGTTTGCAGTTCCGAGTTTCAAATACCAAAAGGCTCTTTCGAGTCACCATCATTCGGATTCTTTTCTTCTTCTTCTTCTTCTTCTTCGTCTCTTTCACTTCTTTCTCTTTTTGTACAAAGTCAAACCATGTAGCCGTAAAAATAATTTGAACAATCCGAATGGGAATCCGTATTGTGGACTTTGGTCGTTGGTCTTGGGGAAAAAGTACCAGAGTAAGAAATGAAAGGGAAATAGAAAAAAAGTAGAGCAAAAGTCATTTTTTTATTGTTATTTACATCTTCTTTGACTAAACCAGAAACCACAACCAATTTACATGACAAAAAACATGCACAGTGCAAAAAAGACATGACAATTCACCATGCAAATATAAATGCTGAGTACTCAATTGGGAATTATTCATGACAGAATAATTTTCTATAATTAACTACGATTGATATTTGATGTTTGCATATTAAAAATAATTATAGATGCTATATATGAACAAAAATAGAGTAATGTTCTACTCCTTTTTTCATATACTACATCATAAAATATTTCATTAAAAAAAATCCATGGGATTTTGTCCTTCTCATCATTTTTTTGGTTGTTGGCATTGGGTAATTGGGTTTGAATTTGAATTATAATTCAAGGCTGGGAATTCATTCCATCTGTAAAGAAAAGACGACGACGCTTTTTGATTTCTTGAAATGCCTCGTGGAATGCCTTAAGTCCTCCATCTCCTCCTCTGCATTTTATACAGTCGAGTAATTATTTGTAAGGGAAAAAACGGAAAGGAGAAAGAAAAAGAAGGAAAAAAAGGAAGGAAAAAGAATGGATATTTACTTTAAAATTCTCCCGGTTCTTTCACAGACTTGAAGACTTTTGTCCATTGTCAATGTCATTATCATTGGGAAAGAGCTCGCATGACTGAGAGAGCGAGTCGCAATTTGGTAATCATTATACTCGTAATTATAATACAAATTGACTCAAGCTTGACTCGAGTTTTATCGGAGAGCAGAGATCATTCTTCATTTTTTTGCATCACTTTATCAGCATCTCCAACTCCAAAACTCCAAAACTCCAAAACTCCAACTCCAACTTCTCCAAGATGTGAATGTGAATGAAAAAGTGAAAGAGAAAGTTGGCATCTGTCATCTGAGGAGCATCAACTCCACAAAAAAAAAGAATGAGCATCAGTCCGTCTACAGATATTTATTATTTTATTTTTTGTATATATGCGCATTTCCTCATTAACTATTTTGTGTGTGTACAGATACTAGTTAGACTCGGAGACTGACATCTCCAAGAAATGATCGGGAGAGAGAGAGAGAGAGAGAAAGTAGAGTTGAGAAAGGAAAAACAGAAAATACTTGGGAAACATGGCCTTAATGCTGCATTCACAAGACTTTTTCCTCCCATGAACAATGAACAACTGAAAAAACTGGAAAAGCAACGAGGAAAGAAGGGGAAAAAAAGGGTAAGAAAAAGAAGGAGGAAACGAGAAAACAGGAGCTCGACTCTTTGTGTCAACTTTATCGTGTCTTTTCCCTCACTTCTTTTTCTTCTTTTCCATATAGTCCAAGTTTTTTTCAGAGTTGTTTGTTGTTGTTGATGTTATACTGTTGCTTGAACATTCAAGTCGTTAGTTGGGAAGTGTGGAGGACATGAGACAACATTGTAATCCCAATTGCTAACATGGCTTGATTATGTCTCTATGGAGTGGGCGTGAAACGAGGATCTCTTAGGTTGTCATATGTGTTTGTGTGTGTACTCAATAATAGTACTCTCACTCTGTATTACATTAATGATCGAACATGAAAATGGATGGGGATTTCCTGTACGCATCCCCCTGTCGCTTCTTGTTGTCCGTATTCCAAATTTGATATTAAGATGATGAGAACGTCGTCATTTTGTCATGTTCATGTGAAGCGGCAGTTAAGATTTGATGTAGACGAGAGAGACAACTGAGAAAGAGAGAGAGAGAGTCTTCATGTGGTGCTCCAAGTTACATAAGACAACTGTACAGATACGTACAAATAGAGTGTGTGTATAGTCTATAAGATTATTATTCAACGTGGAAACTCTCGAAGGAGAGAGGAAAGTGCGGTTCATTTAATTGGAAACAATCTGCTCTCTTTCTCCTTTCCTTCCTTCCTTCCATTCTCTTTCTCTTCTCCCTAAGGATTTCGTGTTACATTAGGTTGTCGTTTGTGAAATGGATCCTCAAAGTGAGATTCTCTTAAAAATACGATTGACTTAAATTGGTCGTTGGTGTCGTTCCCTTGGTGTACAATCATTATATATTTCATCACAAGTTTTTTTGTTTTGTTTTTGTTTGGGAAATCCATACCATTGCTATTGCTCCTACAAATACGATGGGAATGATGAGATGAAGATGGAGAGAAGAAAATAACGGGGTGTGTGTGTTTGTGTTTGTATTCAAGACAAAAGAGGAGAGACAAACTGGAGAGTTTCTATTAGTGATGAGACATTAAATGTGCTCGTATAAGACGAAAAGTGGGAATGGGCTCAAATTTGTCTTTATTTAAGATGTAGTGAATGAAGAATAATTGTGTGAGGTTTATTTCAGTCTAAGTCTAAGACTTGGAACGTCTCGATTCCAAGTACTTTGAGGATTCTGGATTTCTCACATCCACCATGTTCAAGGTCAGCTCCTGCCTCCTCTCACAATAGTACTAGACTAGAGATTTGGGAATTTGAGTGTGTATATGAAATTTTAGTAAGTACGCAGCAGCATCTGTAGAAAAACAGAATACAGAAGGAGAGAGACGAGAAAGAGAGAGAGAGAGAGTAATAAAATGAAAGTATGTTGGGGGATTTGAACGAGGGAAATCCGAGGCCGTTAAGTCTTTATTAGAACATTGCTGGTCAAATGAACTGCTTTTCGATTAATTCCACTAAGCCATGTGATGATGAACCTCAGTTAGTTTATGTTAGTTTATGTCAGAAAAAACGGAGTGAGTAGAACTGGAAATATATCTATATATTTTTTATTATGTGTACTCACAATACACTCTCCATCGCAATCACAATTGTATTCTATTGTATTGTGTTGTAGATCAATATAAATGGGGACAGGGAAAGCGTTTCAACACAATTTACTCTGGCCATCTCCTTAATTTCCTATAGTGAATCCTGTACACATTTAAAGCTTGACGACCATGCAGTCACATTGTCCCAGAAAACTCTCGATACACACACCCGTCACAAAATGTCTATAGACTAAAAGTTCACTGAAAAGTTCACGAATATTTCCCCTCAAACTGTTCATCTCATTGTTAGCATCTTTACTAAACTGATTTGTTTAACAATAAGTACGACACGATTTCAAGTCAAATTCGAATATCCGTCCTGCACCAGTTTTCCATATTCTCTCTCATTTATGTGAGAGAGAATATAACAGGAATTTATGGCTATTGTTGTGATTTTCTTTGTTTTTTGATAGTTTTTGATGTTGAGGATGCTGTATCGAGTGTTGTCTTTAGTCTCTCAAGTTTTGTTCGTCATCTCTGTTGTTATTGGAGGACCCAGATCGTCATCTGTCTATATATAATTCTATAAGTTTATGACGAGCAATCTTTCTCCTTTCTCTACATCAACTTTTATCGGCGTCCGTACTGTATCTGTGAAATGGCTGTGAGAGTACATAAAAAACGGATCTCTGTGTATGTATTTTCTTCTTCCTTCATTTTGGAGGAGTCATAAAAAAACTCGGGGTATTCCATAAAATGTCACGGAAACTCACACACGTAATGTTCATTTATAATTCTTTCCTCCATACTCAAGTGGACCACAGCGCAATGAAGTTGAGTTGACTGTTGGACTCTGTACATATCTTACCAAATATCGTATGAACACATACGTCGTTTTTATAGTAAGTACACACAAATTCGATCTTGATGGAAATATTTGGCCCTCACATGTATTTATTTTGCTCAGTAGCCAAATTGCGGAATGTGAAATCCACACACACACACATATTTCCCCATCCTCAATCTCTATTTCAATTTACTCCATTTCCATTTCCATTTCCACTCCACATTTTATGCTATACAACCTCCAGTCATTGGCCTCTCTCACTTGATAACAAACATTCAGGATCCCCAAATTTTCGTTATTTCACCATGTTTCATCAGTCAAATGAGCAATTACATCATTTCTCTCTCTCGCACTCTTTCATCTATCGAATTATTCGAGCAATTAATTTGATAATTTGGTTAATCCACCATACCATTCTCATTTGTTTACATTTAGAAAAACATTTGGGTGTGGTTTCTGGTTTTTGGTTTTTTTTTACCATGGATTAATGAAATCTAAGGGGGGAAATTGTGTTGGTAGTTGTCAATTAATTGGCTTGTTTCACTTTCCCCGATGATGATTAAAAACATTTCATTGAGACTTTGCTTACGTTGACGAATGTCCAACTAACTGCGGTTTTGATTTCTTGTGGGATTCTGATAAACGATGAGCGAGGCAGGATGGAAACCATAATACTACTACTAATAATAACAATAACGATAAAGTGTGTGGAGAAGATTGCTGACAAATCATTGGTCCAAAACACAAACACAAACACAAACAACAACTATCAAATATCAAATCAAAATTGAAATCAAAAGGTGAGGTTGCAGGTGCAAAGGGAAAGGAAATTGATTTGAGGGAAGTAACCAAACTCCAAATCAAATAAATGGGAGAAGGAAAATGGAGGGCATTACATTTACAATTCATATTGCACAAAGAGTGTAGGGAGCAAGAGCAAGAACAAGAACATGAGCTTGTTTGTACCTTGCCCCGGAAACAAAAGTGAAAGTGAAGCTTGGGATTCTCAGAAACTCGAGAGAAATGAGGTGCCCAATGGAAAATATAGGAAATACACGAGTATTGCTAATAATTTCATTAATCTTGGCCGAGTTTCATCTTTGCACAACCACTCAGGCCGCAATTGTGCTTGGTGTTTAGAGTTTCCTTCACTCGTCGTCGTCTCCCTTCTCCATTTCACTCCGTAAGTATTTTCTTCATCCTTCATTCCTCCATTCAACATTTTACCACACAATTCAGCAGTCGAGTCTCATCTTTGCCGACTCCATACGGCTGCTGACTGCAATGCAAGAGCGGCCAGAAGACAACGGTATTAAACAATCTCGTGTGTAGTTACTTCAATTTGTTACAAAAGCCAACCCATGCCTACACCAAATATACCCACTCGCCGCAAATATCTCTATATAAACTTTCATGTATGTAAGTGCAAACTCCGAGAATTCCTCTATAGCTTTCGTATTCGTATATCCGTATTTCGTCGTTTTCCTTCTAGTTTTTTGCTCGCTCTCGCGCTCTTTCTGTTTTGCCATTCCGGTTGCATATTTATGAACGCTCTTCTAAAAGGATTTACGCAAATTGCTCTCACATGAAATGCACAAGTCTTTTTGCTATATTTTATGAATATCCCTGGACGTGCTCTTGGATCATGCACGCATTCTCCATCTACATCTCTCTCTTTCTATCCCTCACACAATAAAATGAGAAAAAGGAGAAGAAGAAGAAGAAGCGAGAAAAAAGCGTTCTGTAAGCATTTGGGTGCTCATAATTTCTCCAATCTGAATCCGAATTGAGAATCCACAAAATCCACAGTCCCATTTGCCATTGCCATTTATCAGTACCATTTAGAATTCGGAAAGGAGCAAAATTAAGAGTACAAAGTGAAATAACTTTCCATGCTTTCAATGATAAATGACTTGAGCTCCAACGACGCCACGCTATACATTTGTTCATAGTGACTTTACGCTCACTAGATGCACAAACACACACAAAATGAACGCCAAGCCTCAAAAACTCAGAACACTTGCATATAAAATAAACGCTACATGTATATGAAATTATCGAATGTAAACGCGGACACGTATCATTTTACATGCATATTTATATACATATACATATCTATGGGATGTGAGGCAATTATGTATTGCGGACGTTAATGTTAATATGAGTGGTGTGGGTGCCCTGCAGGGAGAAAGTGAAGGCCTTTCATTTCCACTCGACATGGATTACGTGTGATTTCAGAATTTTGTAGTAACTGTTAGATAATTTCTCTCTCTCTCTCTTTCTCTCTTTCTCTCTGTTCTCTTTTCTCTCTTATGTTGTATCTCTCTCTCTCTCTCTCTTTATCTCTACGATATATTACGATATATTTCATATCATATCATGACAAATGTCTCCCCAAATTAATTGGCGTCTCCATCTATTAATTCCATCCTCTCAATCTTTTTCTCTTTGTGTGTCTCTTTACAGGATGGACTTGGACACATTTACTCGTAGTTAAAAGGACCCTGGAGGCCCGTGAGTAATCCTTTCTCTACTCCATCGCTCAATGTAATGTTGGAGATTTTGAATTTTGAGTTTCCCCCATTGGACTTTGAAATATAAAATGGCAAGAACACAGGCAAACATGAGGAAATATCTGAAGTCTAAAATCCAAAATCCAAAATCCGGGGAGAAACAGCAAAAATTCAAATTGAACACAAGAGACAAGCGAGAAAGAGAGTCGAAAAATTAAAGTACTTTGACCTCATTGTCCAGATTGTTTGGGATATATAATAAAAAAGAAAAAAGTTTTGCAAAATTCTCCTTCTCAAATGGATATTCCCAACAGATGTGTGTAAAAATCCCACTACTTTGACTGTCACTGCTGCTACTACTGCTACTGCTGAGTTAGTAAAGTTGAAGGGTCGTCGTCTGAGTGTAAAGTGTAAAGTGAAAGTGAAAGTGAAAGTGGGGAAAGAGAAAGGGAAAGTGGAAAAATCGAGAGGAGAAAACTTTCCTCCTTCAACTGACAACTTTCTATACGTACTTGGACATCATCATCATCCGCACCATATAAATATGATGGCTATGGAACTTGTAATATATAAATTTGGAATTTGACTGTATACATTCAGAAATATACAGACAGGATTTGACTATATATTTTGCAACTTGTACGGAAAACTGGGTGGAAATCATTGTACAATGTAAAATGTAGAGTTGCAAAACATTTTTTATACAGAGTCCACCCACCATCAAAACGAAAGGAAAGGAAAGCCCCCGACGATGTCAATGAGAATGAGGATGAGGATGAGAACCAAGAACAAGGGCAAGGCTAACAAGTCAAATTACATAACAAACATGAACTATATGACTATGGAAATTATCCAGTTGAGAGAGGGGACTTGAGACTACAAAGACTTGAAGAGTTTTGTGTTTTGCACAAGCTCTTTTTCTGAATGTGATAACACGAGTTGAGTTGAGTTGAGTCAAGTCAAGTCTATATACAGAGCAGTGCATTTCCGTACAGATGACAGCAGCAAAAGGGATCGAGGACACGTTTTCAAGTTCCATCTCACAAACTTTTATAGTGCAAAGAGGGGAAGACGGAAAGAGAGAAGGAATTCACAAGACTGGAATGACATGTAAATACGAAAATATACATACGACAACTGTACTGTACAAGTAGTAGAGAGAACTTAAGACATTACTACATTCACGGGACATGAGGGGGAGTGAAGAAGGGCAAGTGAAAAGTGCTCTCAAGTGTCAGTCAGTCAAATAAACAATACAGGAAACATAACTTCATATTCCCGCCCCAATCATCAAACAAAAACGGAGACGAAGGAGACGACAAGAGAAAGAAAAAAAGACAACCGTCTACGCTTTTGAACTTTTGAGTGAAAAAAATTCAATAAGAATAATAAGTAAAGACACGCATAGGGAAATTGGCGTATTAGGTTTTCCTAGGACGTGTGGAAATCTACATATTCCCATTCACACACAAGTCTCTCGAACGCCCATTCACTAAATTCACTTACTGCTATAGTCATTGGCATTGGCAATGACCATTGGAATGGCTTGGCGTCCGCATCGTCATAGTTATGTGTGTATAGCCGTGTAAAAAAGGAAACACGTTCGTCATTGTGAAAGGTGACAAGTGTAGCCGATACCGCCGAGGAGTCCTTTGTGAATGAAAAAGGAAAACGGAAAGTGAGGAGAAAAAGAAAAGAAAGGAAATGGAGCTGAACAAAAGAATTGAGACTGATGTAAATGTGAATGCAAATGTAAATGTGGAGAGAAAACGAGGAGAGAAAGGGATTTGCATCCATACAATTGAACTAATTGAGAAAGAAAATGTTTTCTCTTAAATTATATTAACTAGAGAGACGGACGGGAAAGGGGAAACGAAGAAGAAGAAGGTAGGTAGAAAGTTTTCCCCGCTGTTGTTTGTGTGTGGTGAGGCCGAGTAATTTCGTGGTGTGCTGCTCTCCAGCCGTGAACTTATTTTTCTTCTTCTCCTCCTCTGTTGTCTAACCTCGTCCTCGTCGGCTCGTTTCCCTCGCCTAACTTGAACCTTGTCGAGGTGATAATAATTAATTCACGTTCGTAACATTGTCAAGGAGTTCCCCGTTTCAAAGTCAACGGTTGGATCCCCCCAGTCTTTTTTTCATAACCATTGAAAACATTTCTCTCTCATTCCTATGTTTTTCTCAAGAAATGTGGTAAATGGAACATGGAGAAACGACAAAACGATCCGAGAACTCAAGTGAAAGCACAGAATTAAAGTGAAAGTGTAAGTGAAAGCATCAAGTTAAAGTTAAAGGGAAATTTCAAGAGCCCAAACAAACAAAAACACACTGAGAAAAAAAACAACAAAAGGAATAAAGAAAGAGTAAAATTTTCTTTTTATTGCTTTTATCTGTAAAATCACGATTAAAACAAAACATTCAGTTGAGTCACAAAACTCTCTCACACCATCAACATTCAACATTCAGCGTTAGATCAACATCACAAAGTATTCTTCAGATTTATTCCATTTCCAAGAGACTCCTCCAGTGTCAGAGGAGTGTCGTTTCCCCATCTCAGTCTCTTTTTTACTCCAACTCTGCATGCATAAAAAGTGGGGAAGTGGAACTCGAGGGAAGGATTTGGGAAAAAAGGAAGGAATAAAAAGCGTCTAATTGTGTGTCTGTTTTTTTTGTTCTACATCCCGTGAACTTTCTCCCCACTTTCCAACTTTCTCTCTCTATCTTTCCCTGTAGGTTGTTTTGTTTCTACGAGAAAATGCAAATGAAATAATTCCCACATCGTGTTCTCACTCTTCATTCGGAGCTCTCTCTCTCTTAGTCTCTTAGTGTTAGGTTCAGACGGAGAAAGTGTGGGTGTGTGTACATTTGATTGTGGCAGTGGGTTGAGCTTTTAAAATCAAAATCAAGTAGTCAAAGATTATGCATTATAACTATGGATGTGTTCTCCTCCTGTGGGTTTTCTCATTCTTATTGGTATCGGGATCGAAGCAGTCTGTATTGGGAAAGACATGGGCGTCCGCGGTCGATGGAAATCGTCTTTGGTAAAATCAACAGCTCCCCTCCATTTCCGTCCCCAGTCACTGTGCCAACTTTCCAACAACCATTCCAAATTCCAAAAGCCTCAAGTCTCTCAGGACTTTCAAAGCAGCAGCAGCAGCAACAGCAGCAAATCCAATGACTTGCTTTGACTGATTTGCATTTAATGACTCTTTCACTGTCTTTCCATTCCCACTTTCTCTCTTTCTCTCTTTCTCTCTCTCTCCATGACATTTCCCAGACACCCCAAAACCGAAAACCAAGTCAAATTTAGATCAGAGAAAGAGAGAAGAGAAAGCTCCGAGTTTTGTCAATAAGAATCCAAGGGATTTCCCTGGTAGACTTCAAATGCGAATGGTCTAACTTTGGTTTTGGTTGTGTGGTTTTTTGGGTGTGGACGAACTGTGTAGTGAAAACCTAAAGCTGAAAGCCAAAAAAGAGAGAGAGAAAACCCCCAAAAACCCACCAACATTTCTCTCGTCTCTTCATCCGCTAATCCTAGGGATCTCTCACTGTCTCAATCTCTCCCATCCCCTTTATTTTTCTTACGAGATTTCCTCTCCTTCTCTCTCTCTCTCTCGCTCTCTCTCCAAATTCATTCCAAAGACACACACATGGAATTCACTTGAGTCAACATCAAGAGATTCTTTGAAGTCTTCACCCCATAAAACTTTGTGTGTGTGTGTGAGAGAGAGAGTTCTGAGGAAAACGGACGAGAGAAAACATTGCCCATGTTTTATCATTACCCAGATATTGCCCAGTTTCCTCACCGCATGGATTTGTTTGAATTTGTGTACAACATTTGGAATTCCAAATAGGAAATTCGGGATTATTTGGATGATCAGAAAGGGAAAGTGAAATGGAAAGCGGGGCTGGGAAAGTGTGAGTGAATTGCCCATTGTGATCTCGTCGTAAAAAAAAAAGATCATCACAGAGAAAATTAAACATGTGGAAACTCTATGTATTTATGTAAATCAACTTCTATCAAGATCTATTTCCTTTGAATGTGAATGTGAATGTGAAAGTGAATGTGAAAGTGTTTGAATTGAAATGTAAGAAGGGGCGACAAGAGAAATCATTCATGTTCGAAGGACTCGAAAACTACAGTCAAAGCGGTCGTTCACATTCACAAACGCCCAGAGTCTCTGCATCTTGTACAAGGAAAAGGAAAGCGTCAGAGTCCACCCACACTTTTAGTCAAAGTGAAACTCAAACCGAAAACCCGAAAACCCGAAAATCCCGAAAAACGGCCAACAGTCAACAAAACTTAATCTTTCATCCTGAACAATCGTTCATTCAAAATCAGATACAGATATACGATTGTTCAATGTTCAATGTGCACACAGACAGAGACTACATATAACTCAATATCTACACCCAACTCAACTCAAATAAAGAGACAGACAAAGAGAGAAACAGAGAGAGAGAGAAAGCAAAAGGGAAAGGGAAATTGAGAGAGAAAGAGAACAAACGGGAGAGAGAGAGAGAGAGAAAGAGAACTTTGGAATTGTAATCTCCATCTGACAATGAACTCTCAACTTTCCTTGCATCCATCCCACAACTTTTCTCCCCATTCTCATCTCTTTCTGTCTCTGCTCTTCCTCCTCTCGCACATTTTTTGACAATGTCTGTCTGTTTCTTATTAAAACTTTTTCTCTTTCCTTTTTTTTGAGGGTCCTCTGCTCACTCAACCCTGAAAATAGGACAAACTATATACGGACGCCAAAAAAACAAAACAGACAGAAGAGCGTTCGTTCTTTTATATATAAAGAAATAAAATAAGACGACATGATTTCCCAAATGAAACGAAATATGTGTAAAACAAGGAGAAATTCATGAAAAAATCCGTGAGAAGGAAATAACATGTATAATGAAATAAAAATACATGGAGCTATTTTCTTGTAATGAATTTTTTTTGCAGTGTGTAAAATAAGTCAAAGTTAATTGCAAATTAAGAATATCGAGAAAGAGAGAGTGATATTAAAAATAAGTGTGTTATAATAAAAAAGTGTGTTAAAAATGTCGATGAGTGTGCATCAGATGGAGGGGCGAGAGCCGATTCCTCAAGTCCAAGTGATTGTTCATCAACCCTCACCCCCGAGCACCTCCGAATTCCGTATGCAATTGCTATCCGTTCCATTTGCGAATGAGAGTTCAGGTGTGAGTATTTGTAGTGGCGAGGGTTTGAGTTTGGACCCCGCTGGGATGAGTAAACCGCGTCGCTATAGTTGTAACACCACACCGTCCAGGAAAGGCTCTGCAAGTGGAGCCAATAGTCCAAGCGTCCGGAGAAGATCCAGTTTGGCAGCCGTCAAATGGAGTGCCATTGCTCGAAGATTCAGTATGGGAATGTCCCATGATAAAGAGCCACCTGAAGACCCTGGAAAGGTGAGTAGTATCTATTTTAAATATCTCATCACACGCAATCGTGTTCCTTTTCTCCATGGGGCAAAACATATCTATTATGTATGTATACAAGCAAGGGAAACAAATTCCTTGGCACACACACTCACTGACTCTTTTTTTTCTTCATTTAATTGAATTCCAAATACAACAAACTCCATTGACAAAGAATTTGACTTTGACTTTGAGCCGGGCACTTGGGAAAATTGAGAATGAAATCGGGGGAAAAAAAAGTCTTTAAGTTTTCTTTTCTCCCATTCTTTTTCATTTTATATATATATATATATATTTTTTTTTGTCTGGTTTTATTCGATTTGGTTGGGTCCATTGACTCAACTCAAATCCTCTCTTCTTGACTCTTTGATCTTTCATCCCGTGTGAGTCACATTGACAAAATCAAGGGTGAGAGTGAGAGCCAGAGATTCGAGTATGTAGATTTTTATATTCATACACTAAATTCATTCTCAAGTCCTTTTCAATTGGTTTCGGCATCCGAATTTTCCTTTCCATTTTATTTGAGAAAATGGAAAGATCCTCTGGACATATAAATAATTTCCCCTTGAATTCTCAACACTGTGTGTGCGGAGCTGTAAATGTCCAGACAAGTCGTGGAGAGTCAAATATTCCCATTACTCGATCAACCCTGTAAAACTATGCAGAAACAATAAAGGAAAAAAAACAAGGGAAGACATTTGGAAAGAATTTGGCTGAGTGTAAATATATGTGGGTAAGTTCGAAGTTTCTTTTGGATTTTGGATTGTTCACATGTGAATGCGGGCGGCACGCATTGAACGAGTATGAAAATGAATTAGTGAGAAGGAAAAAGAGAGAGAAAGAGAGAGAAAGAAAAAGAGAGTTGTGAGGGGGAAAGTGAAAATGATCGTTTCCGTCTCGTGCATGCACTCGTATGGACCGAAACTTGGTAATTTATTGTTTTGTTCAAGATTCAAGAGGGAACAAGGAAAACCCTACGAAAAAATGTTCATGCTCTTTTTGATGGTGGGAAATGCTTTAACAGATAGAATGCGGACAACAAATAGAATCATTGTGCATTTGTGTGTGTGTGTGTGCTTTTGTGTGGGCAACTGGGAAAAGAGACGATGAGAAACTGGAGAAAGTCCACCGAGACTTTTACTTGTAGTAAAGTAATAGTAAAGTGAGCAAACCAGACTTTTCCATTCATTCAAAGTGTAGAGAAAGTAAAAGAGAAAGAAAGAAAGAGAAAAGTAAAAGTAAAAAATCTTGAGAGAAAGAGAAAATGAAATTGATTGAAATATAAGCGGAAAGCCGGATACAAGAAAATATTTATTGTGTCATGAAGAAAGTACGGGAAAAAAGGGGAAGAGTGAGAGGAAGCGTCAAGAGGTGAAGGGAAAAGTCGATCCGGGTTTCCTGTTGTGTTTTTACACTGTTAATGGTTTCTACAGGCGCTTCGTTATTCCCGTCACTTCAAGAAAAAAACACGACGACTCCATATACCCCCATGCCAACGATACCACAAAGAAAAACCTCCAACCTCCAAAGGCTAACCAATGATTTATGTTCCTCCATAAAACAAAATCTCTATTGCCTATTGCCTTTTGCCTATTGACTACACATTGAGACAAAACACAGATCAAATGTGTACATCCACGCACAATTTCTCTTGTTTCTCCTTTAAAAAGATTCCATCAGTATGTATATTATGGAAATGGAAATCCCTGAATAAACGGCGGAATTGTGAATCCGCACGGAAAACAGATATGAAATACAAATGCAATTCTCACACTCTTTCTCTTACTTACTTTCTGAAATTTCTCACATATCACATAAATACATAAAGAAAGCACGAGGCAAACAAACACGATGAAATAGTGTATGGAATTAAAAAAACAAAACGAGAGTTCATTTGAGCATTCATGAATTTCTTATCACATGAATTCGCATCACCTTTTTTACTTTCTTTTTTCCTTTTCCTTTTCTTGGAAGGCCGTCCCAAATATGTACTATCGAATATTGTTTTTCATAATCGTACGTAAGCGGGGGAGAAAGTCGTCAAGTGTTTGTGTTTTGTTGTTGTTTTGTTGCATTGAGGTCCGTGATCGTCGTTCCCACTACTGCTACCACTTGTCGCGTGTAAATATCGCATGAAACCATCGGCTGTATCCACACTACATTTTCCTTACCAGGGATCTAATAAACTTGAACGTTCGGATATGTTCGAAATGACTGAATGTATTTTGTATTTGTAGTTTATGGTCTCGTGATCACATTCATTTTCAAACCCTCCCAACTCCCAATTCTCCAACCCCCCAACCTTTTACGTCTACTTCACACACACACACACACACACACGAGTTCCCGTCTTTTTAGTCATATTACTCCACCAAAGTCTTATCACGAAAAGCCACAACAACATATAACACGAGACTTGTAGTTTTTATACGAGTTCATTTCAGTTTCCTTCTTTCGGACACTTTGATTTGAATCATAATTAAACAGAGCGAAAGTGAGAGAGAGAAAAGGAAAGAGAAAACGTGCGAATTTTAAATACCCCTTTTTTTATCCAACAAAATATACAAAAAAAGAAAGTAATTTAGATATTTTATGTGAGGAGAAACCTACACGTGAAAACTCTGAAAACTAATAGCCAATACTTTTGTTTTTTACTTTATTTTGTATACATTTTACATTGGAAATATGTGGTGGAAGTTGAAGCTTCGGGTTCGTTCAGATCAAGTTGCGTGTGTGAAACTTGAGAGAGAGAGAGAGAGAGGCATTTGTTGATTGTGGGTGTACTCAAACTGGATATACATTATTTGTTTCAAGTTTCACTACAGTTTTTGTTACAGTGCACGTGCATACGAATATGAGGAGACGTAAGAATAAAAGAAATGGGAAATGAAAGAAAGTGGGGAAAGCGGATGGTTGAGCAACAAAGGTCCAAAGTCCGGTCACATAATTTAAGTCCATGTAATTTTCCTCCATGCAATTCTTCTCTACTGCATCTCACCGGTTCCTCTCTCTTCTCTTCAGTCCTCTCATTCATTGACGTTTCCCAATTCAATCCAATCCAACAAACTCAAAACCTTAACTTTATTTTTTCATTGCGACATTCATGGTTTCAAAAATGGTCTTTTCCTTCCCCGTGTGTGCATTTTTTATCGTATTCACATCAAATGAAATGGAAAATGCACAGGGAAAGTTTAAAACTCTAACAAGCAGCCTTGTTTACTTTCTCCATATCAACTTTATCTTTATCATTTATCAGGACAATCTTGATGATTAAGATGATTTATGATTATAATTTTTCAGTTCCTTCATATTTCATTTTATCTGCAGTTTCTGGGTGCAACTACGCATACGCATATACATATAACGATATGCTCTATTCTATCGTATGGAATGGTTTCTAAATCCTTTTATTGTGCATCCATGTTGAGTGTGGCGACCAGAACTAAATGAATCTATATTGTATTAGGTATTTAAAATTGCCATTTCTTTAGTTTCCTACATCCGTAGTTTTCCCCAACCTTTTCTCCATTGACAATGGGCCATTGTATTTATTTGTTCTTTAGTATACAATTTTAGAATTTTATATAATTTTCCAAATGTTTTAGAACATGAGACTTGCTTTGTAATTGCTGTGGTTTGTGGTCATAACTTTGCACAGGAGGGAGGAAATGATAAATGAGAAGTGGGAGCTTTACCCTGTGGTTTCGTTTGTAGTAAATATCTAAACATGAAAGCAGCTCAAAATCCAAAACTCAAACTCTTCGAGAGTCACCATCATCATCATCATCATTTTCATGGTGTAACCTTGTGCTTGGACTTGTAAATGTGGAGTCATTACAATTTAACATTTAAACACCACTCAGACTCTGTACTCTACGCGCAACCGTCCACATTATTGTTAATGTTAATGTGAGTGCCCATGTGTTGGGTTGGGTTTTAATTATTTATACATGTACCAGTCGCTCTCCTTGTTCATTGTAAATGTATAATGTGTTGTATGGTATTGTGTACAGTCGCCTCGAGGAAAGAATTCAATATCACAATATACAATAGACTCACGATGAGAATCACAAGAAATGCAATGAGAGAAAGAGAGACAGAGAGAGAGAGAAACCCTACCCAAAAACGCCCTTCATTGTATTTTGTTGTATGTACTTGTATTTTGTCAACCAAAAGTCAAAGTCTAGAATGAAATTGAGAAGACAGAGAAAAAGTATCGCACTCTCTCTCGCTTTCTCTCTCTCTGCGGCTAGTTTTATTATTCACGAAACACTAAGATGAATGTAAATTCCCTCAAGTAATATGAATATTATATTAAATTGCATCAACTGTGTTTCTCTGTCTCTCTTTTCTTCCTGTTGACTTTGTCAAATTCAAATTCCAGGCCAATTTCCTCTCGTTTCAATGGACCCTCGCATTTGCACTCTGCGCCTCTGTCTGTCTCCCTCACACAATAGAGAAAATACAGCACAAACATCATGCAGCATTCAAGACAGAGCAATAAATAAATTATAGTCTAGAATTTAACTTTATACTCAAAATTCAACTGAAATTGGACTTCAATTTCAAGTGAATTCAAAAACTCCATCCCAATTTTGTCACTATATGCACAGACATTATGTACTTTCTTCTTCCCTCCGTCAACTTTCTCTTTACTCTCTCCAGAGGAATTGTCCTGTACACTTTTAATTCCAAACGGGGGGAGAATTCAATGTTAAATGAGGAAAGCATTCTCAATTCTATGGTTATAATGTACGATACAAATGTTGAATGAGATGGGATGAACGACAACGGATGTAAACATATGCTATAAAATAAATGAAATCGTGAAAAATAAAATGGAAATGATGGACGACAGAGAAGAAAGTCCCGTATGGTTTTAAATTATGTGAAAATATATTTTTTTTATCAGAGAGTCAGTCCGCAATGCGTTTTTAAAGAGTCGTGTGAAGGGTTTTTAATAGAAAGAAATTTTATTTGCTCGTTCCAGTCTTTTAGTGGAGAAAGAGACAGAGAAAGAGGGGAATTTTCACAGGGATATATATGCATATATATACCTGCTGCAGTTACTGCTCCGATTCTTGTTCTTGTTCCTGCCCGTATTTAGTGAGTCGGAGCGTAGATTATTTTAAGACGTGTGAGGTTACGAGGAAAACATTTATTCTGTTGACGACATAAAACTGCTACGTGAAGTTGATACATTTCCATAGGATTAGTTCCATTCGTTTTTTTTTATTATATTCTTTCCTTTCGTTTTTACAGAGCCCAAGAATTCCTGTGTGTCTTTCTCTTTGTAAGTGTAAGTATGTGTATTTGGAGGGAGCCGAGGAGAAAAACTCATAAATGATTAGAAAGCACCGGAGTAATAAATTACCCAATCAACATCATACCCGTGAACACTCGACATTCCCGGGGATTCTCAACCAAGAGCGAGTGACTCCGACTTTCCCTATCATACAGAGAGAAAAAAAAACGAAAAAATGGAAAAAAGGGAGGAAAGAAATGGGGAATAAAATTCACTCAAGTAAATTGAGTTGAATTTTTAGGAAGAAAGGACAAAAAAAGGAAGGAAAATAGAAGTAAATGTATGTGTGTTTGTGTTTGTGAGCTCCATAATCTGCTGTTGTGATAAATTTTTGTCCAAAGTCTTTGTTCTTCGTCCAGGAAAAGAGAAAAGAGAGGGAAACAAAATGTTGGGACATTCTCACATTTAACATGTCCACATACTCACATGCATCTTCATGTTTATGACTGCAGATACTCAATTGAAATATCACGCGAGAAATCCTCACTTTGTACCACATAAACGTACATTTCTTCGTGCCATATAATTAAAATCCCCAGTTCGATTTGTTTCAATTTCTTTGATTCTCATTTCATTTTTGACATTCGACGGCAGACAGAGTCCAGATTTTATTTACTCAATCTCAATCTCCAACTTCGTGTGCAACATTATTGCAAAAGGGAAAAAGCTTGAGATGATGAAGAGATTTCCGGATTATACGTATGATAATGATATACATATACATATACACAGATATAGATTGAAAGAACTCCTCACTAACTTTTGCAATGGGGGAGGAGTTGAGAAGACTCGAAAACTCACAGGGAAAAGACTCGATACTCGATTACGTTTTCCAGTCAAAGTCCATCCATCATATTAAAACTGTCTTTTCGTCGGAGGCAAAATCAATCATACATTTCCACCTTCACCTTCACATATCGTATCTATAATAACTTAAATCCTCAATTAATTCTTGGTCTCCTCCACAATCTTTTTATACTCTATCCAAGTTCCCTCCCAAAGGTTTTTTTTTACCTTATATAGTAATGTACAGACGTTAGCGGAGGAAATCCAGGAGAAATGATCAGAGAACGTGCGTCTATTTACGGGAAGACAAAAAGAGAAAAGAAAAGAGAGTTGGGGGAGCATGGTAGATTTTATGGGTTTTAATGCTGGAGTGAAAGAGAAAAGAGAGTTTCTTTATGTATGTGGGATTCTTTTCATTTTCCATTGTGTAAATGTGTGTGTGTGTACGTGTGTGTGAGGGAATGGGAGTAATGGCCAATATGAGATGTCGAACAGAAGGAATATCTCTGGATTTTTCCGAGTTCTTTTATTGAGAATGACGAGACATGTGATGTCCTCAGAGACTTTTTGCTGACATCTGCATTATTTCCACTCTTTTCCCTCCTCCATTCTTTTCAGCACGTAGTTTCCCCCTTTTCTCTCTCTCTCTTTCTCTCTCTCTCTCTTTGCTTTCCCAACTCGAAAACCGACTGAGCGCTGGAGCCAAAAAATTCTCTTTTCATACACGTACATTCATTCAGAGTTTCATTTCACATTCTTTAATATTTGTGAATGCAAAATGCAACGGAATACTACTCTTTTACTCTTATCATGGTGACTATATGCAATGTAGCCGACTAAAAGACAAAATTTGGAACTCCATGGTTGACAGAAAACAGAAAACAGAAAACATACACACGAAACCAAACGAATGTATAGGAAGCAGAAACTACGCAAATACCTTTGTGCGTTCTTTCCCACCCACAGGAATTTAAAAGCCAGAGAAAGCGTTCGAAATAAATGCAGAAATTCTCCAAGAAATGGAGGATTCGTATATAGTGATTGCACAGCTGGTTGAGCTCCAGAGTTGTTGGAGAGAGAGAGAGACAGAAAAAAATGTTCACATTTTCATTTAATGCGGTAAGTATAGGGAGAGGGATTTGTGGTGTGGAGGAGAATCATCATCATTTCCATTGTAGATATATACACAATATATCGTGTATTTGTACATGTATCCAGATACAGTTGGAAACTTGTGAAGAGGATTCGTTTTAAATGTCAAGTACACCCACTTGCCCAAGTAAACTCTTTACACAATTCAAATCCACAGGATTTTCCCTTTATTCCTTTATTTTTCAAATCCGCTTACTTATTTTCCCTTTTTATTATTTACACGATGAAAACAAGGAGATTTTGTTTTGGAAAAATGTTGTCAGATTTACAGATTTGAAGACTCCCCGAATTGTACATGTATGTGCATACATACAAAGAAAAAACACGGAATGTTTTTGTACAATTTCCTCCTTTATTCATTAAGAATTTTAAAAAATGTTTTGGGGCGGCATTGGGAAATATAGAGAGAATTTGAGGGGAATGATGCTGATGATGATGATGATAAAACCATTTGATGAGAACCGTGGTGGAAATTCCGACGCTCTTCATAGTTCATGGTGAATGAGGAAGCAATAAAAACTGAGGAAAGTGAGAGTTTGGTTTGATGTTTGGCTTCGTCCGACTGGTGAATGAGTGAGAAGTATAATTATGATGACTTTCCTTCATTCACAAATTAATAGCTCTGTGCTGTGAAGGATGGAGTGATAGAGTGAGATGGAAGGGCAAACGACTGAATCAAACTCCTCTAAAATTGTTAGTGTTGCTCCAATTCTACAATTCCAACTTCAACTTGAAGCCAATTACAATTCCGGGCAATCTGACTGTAAAGACAGACTCATTTAAAATGAGAACAAAACAGTCTGTCTGCCTTACTAATATTTTCATTTGAATATTCAAAGGCGGTTTGTAAGTGTGGGATTCTTGATTCACAATTTACCTCTAAAATTTTGCGATACTAAGACGAAATAGAGAATGCCTGAGTTTTATTGTTATTCGGGAAATGATTGACTGGAAACTTATGTGACTTGAGCAAAGTTCAAACAGTGTGAAATCCTGTACAGTATGAAGTTCATGTACAAAATATATCTGTACATATCGTATTTTGACGCGTTCTTTTCTTCTTTTGTCATTATGTCAATGTTTATGTAATATGTTCACCCGAAAAAATTGGGAAATACTTAAACACGAAACTTTTTTCTGTCATCATTAAAATAATGTGTACAAAATCTCCATTGAGACGACTCAGCAAGCCGCACACACACACAGCTATGAGATTGAATAAACGAGAACAGTGTGAAAAATCACACTCTTCTTTTCAAAGCCCAGAACTTTACAATCTATTTGAAAAACTTGTTTACAACATAAAATTATGATTATTGTGTTAGATTTCTAGCACAAAAGAAGTTTGAGAGAAAGTTTGAGAAAGGAATAAAATTGCATTTAGTAGAAACATGATGAAAATCCAGTGTTTCTTCCATTTCCATTTCCATTAATTTCTTTTTTTAGGATAATGAGAAGAGAAATGTGAAGACTCTGGGGGGAAATTCTCATATGATGTAAATGTGAGCCATGAATATCAGCGAGAGAGATGTTTAGTATGGAGTCATACTAATAATAATTATTATTATTACTACTACTAATAATTTAATGTTGGTGTTGCATTTAACATTTGACGAAGAAAAGACACAGAGAGAGAGAGCGCGCGCAGGAGAAAAGATGAAGAGAGCCTGTTGGAGAATTGGGCTGGATTTAATGGCAAGTAATTTTCTGATTTTGCACAGTAAGCAATTAAAAAGTTTCTTAGTCAATGGTGAATATGGGAACTCTTAGTTCTCACTATGAATATCAATAGGGGACTGACTACAAATACCCCTCAAAAAAAAGAGAAAAGGGGGAAATGAAATGCTACGCTCTCTATTACATTACAGAGAGAGAGTCGGAGGTGTAATTACTCCACTATATAGTCTACACTCGTCAGCAGACGGATGGATGAGGAAAGTTTGATGATTCATCTTGGCTGACTATAATGAGTAAAATAATGAGTTTTCCCTCAAGGCAGTCAAATATCTATACGACTCTGAATGAATATGAATACTGGGAAATTATTAGAGAGATAGAGCGAGAGAGAGAGAGAGAGAGAGAGAGAGAGAGAGAGAGAGAGAGAGAGAAAACGCCCATTCTTTTACACATTGACTTGACGAGCACAAACGAAATGTATTGAGAACAAAAAAACACAGAGGAATCCTCACGAGACAAAAAAAAACTCATATACCTTTCATGAAAATGAAAACATTTTTTATTCATAATGTAAAAAATTTTCATTTACTCCGAATCAACACAATCAAAATCTTTGGGAGTCTTTCAAGGTTTCACAGGTTTCCCTGGAGGGAGATAAAAATTTTGTGTGCTCATATTTCATGGAAATTTTTGAATAGAATTTCTAAACAGTGTAACGAACAATTGACATTTTTTGAAGGAGTATAATTCTGATGAATTCCTAGAGAAAACGAGGAGAGTCTATTCAAGTATCATTATATTGTATTCATGTGTCTTCTGGCTCTTCAAACGTTTGTCACAGAGCTCAAAGCTAAACGTTCAACGGTTAATGTTGATGATGCAAATGTGAAAAGTGTGTGGAGGAAGTGGAAAATGTCGGGAATAAGGAGAGAGAGAGAGAGAAAGAGAGAAAGAGATGGTAAGTAAGTCATAGTACGCGTGGTCCTGGTGTTAATGAATACTCCCGTCCACTACATTAACTCCCGTACAATCAAAGTAAAAGGCCATGGACTACTATACTAAATGTAAATTGGTCGTTTAGCATGGAGCATATGAGAACTAGAGAAAGACGATGAAGAAGAAACAGGAAAGAAAGTTTTTTCCCTTTCTCCCTCTCTCTCTCTCTCTGTCTTTCTTTATTACTTTTACCAACACCAAGGGGCTCTCGGTTGCTCCCAGTAAAAAATTATTTGTATTTTCTCCTGCTTGAATGTCTAGTCTAGTTTTCTCTCCCTCGTTCTCCACATCTCCACAAATTCTCTCCAATGGTTTGCCTCAGTTAAAAGTTTCACCTTTCGCTTTCTCCCATTTTCTCGTTTTCTCTCTCCTCCCTCCAAACTACCTTCATTTCCTTACGGAAAACTTTCACTTTTCTTTATACCTTCAGTCTCTAACAACTCTCTTTCTCTTTCTCTTTTTCTGACTCCGTGTCCGGACTTTCACTTATTTAGTTCTCTATTTTGAACTTGAGGATATCCCATTTTTTCCACTTTCTCTTCACAGACTTCAGCCGAGTTGCTTAGCCATTAAAAAGTCCTATTACTACTACTAATAATAAACCACAGGAATTCCTATTATATCACACTTCCAGCTCTCTCTCTATTTTTCCTTGGAAAAAATACATTTGTAAACAAATACATGGAGAATATTGATCTTTGAGATTGAGATTTGAGCCCTACCCGACGTCAGGTAATACCGTCAAAAGGAATCCAGTTTTTATCCTATTTTGATTAAAACCCACATCAAAATTTGTATACTGATTGAAAGAGTCAGATTAGAGAAAAGGAAAATGGGGGAATCGGAAATGAGCTCAGGAATAATTTCCAATATCATTGCCATCTAAATTCCAAAAAAAAACGTGAGATATTTCCAGGTTTTCTTTGAGTACACTGAAAAACTGGGGCATTTCATCTCCATCTCGCATCATTAAAGTCTACATAAGTCAATGCATAAATAGATGGACTCACTATATGTACATGGAGAATAAGAGAGATAGAGAGAGAAAGCAAGAGAAAGTGTACACACACACACACACACACAGAGAAATAAACATGGAAATTAAAACTTTGTCATCCGTGCAAATTGAAATTGCATTTAATCCATTTGAATGTGAATGTAATGATGATATTGTATATACGAAGGATGAGTTTGACTAGCCAAATGTGTGTCTTGCGTGTCTCTGTGTAGATGTAGGTATAAATGTGACTTGCTGGGGAAATATCAAAGAAAAAAAACAGTCTATGGAGACTTACGTGTGTTTTTCCGTTACAAAACTGTTTATCTGTCGGTGAGTGTTTTCTCTTCTGTTGGCTATGGCGGATGTTATGGGAATAGCTCGAGTACTCAGGGTAAGAGGGAAAAGGGAAGATCCAACTCCCGAGTCAAAGAGCCGGGTTGAATGTTGAATAGAAAAGTTCCATTGTGCTCTCTCTCTCTCGCTCTCTCTCTCTCTCTCTCTCTCGATGACTATGAATGGAAATGGGAAGAGAAACCCTCGAGCATGAAAACTAAAACGAAAACGAAGACTAAAATGAAAATCGTTGGCTCCTTTACGATTACAAATTTTCCTTTTTCGTTTTCTTTCAATGATCTCACTTTCTCTCTTCTGTCTTTCTCTTTCCTCTCCCACCCACACACACACACAGGCGTAGACAAACAGCTTGAGAGTGAGAGAAAGAGAGAGAGAGAGAGATGAGAAAAAGTGTTGTATGGAGGTTGAGAAGGAGAGAGATTTAATGAAATGGGATGAACGTGCGAATAGCTCTTGGCAACTTTATACGTTCATCAAGAAAATGAGACAGAGAAATGACTTGTTCAATTGCTTCACTCTTTATTACTTCCAATCAACTTTATCAAAAACGAAAAAAAACGAGGAAAAAACTTTCATTCACTCCCCCATTCTTTTTCTTTAAAGAAGGAAAATCATATGCTTTTGTATTACTTTTTATTACCATCAAATTAATTCTATTACCCTCCTTCACAACCACTCTGATTTATTGCCCACAAAGAGAGAGAGAGAGAGAAGAGAAAGTCTCTGCAAATTCCACATTGAATTCACTTTCACTTCCCCATTCACACTCACATTACATCAAGTATTCTAGTTAATGTACAAATATCTGTACAAATTACAAATCTCTTGCTAATAATCCTTGGGATTTTGCAAATTTTCAAATACTCTCTCCTATTTTCAACATGCAAAAACTATGGGCCACCATCCAAGAAATATCGAATTAAAAGAAGGAGGAGGCAGCTGAAAAAGGAAGAGATGTGATCATGTACTTACATAATTAATTAATTATCATGCCCTCGTCTATGTCTATCCGTCTGGAATGGTCTTTGGAGGGAAAGAGAAATGAGTAGCTATATATGAAATTGATGAAAAAATCCCCTAGAGACTTTGACAGGGTAATTCATTCAGCAGACTGGTCCACAGTGGATATCTGTAGAACAGGGGAAAGTTCTTCAACTAAACGATCAATTATATCTCTGTTGCTGTAGCTGTAGATTTATTACAAATTGAAAGGACTGACGCTGTGTACAAATATTCGTGTTTTTATTATCATTGTAAGTATTTCCATGGGATTCCCCACCATCCCGTTTTTTTAATTATTATTCTTGGCCTGTCTTTTCTTTTCATCATTTGAAGTGTGATACAAAAAAAAACACAAGTAATGAAAAAAACTGCTCAAGGTTTTTCTGTCCGTCCGGTAAAACAGCAGAGATTTTTGTCTTTGTAGAACAAGAGTAGGACTTTTGAATTTTCTTTCATCCTTTGATTCCTTGAAAATTCAAAGTAAATGAGGAAAACGAAAACGAAAACGAGTACAAATGGAAGTGTTATTTGGTGCTCAGGATTTGAAACAAATGAGAGAAAGAAGGAAAAGAAACAGGAAAAGAAACAGGAAAGAGGAGGAGAGAAAGGAGTTTGGAAGGAGAGTCAGAAAAAAAAGAGAAGGAAAAGAGTCTCATTCCCCCAGAGGTCCCATTTTTATGACAAACATTTTTAGGCAACTCCAACAGACACACACAAAACACGTCTAATTCCACCGTCTTGAGGCATTTTACATGGTTGAGAATGTGTGTGGAGAAATTGTGTCTACATTTTCACACGAATCAAGACAATTTAATATTTTACTTTGTAGAGAAATAAAATGTAAACTCCTCCGACGATTCACACACATTCCAGCCTTTAGCATTTCCACAGACTTCAATTTTTCAATTTGGCCAAAGAATCGTCGTCCACAAATGGAACTAGAAAATTAATGTCTGTGTGAAAACATTTAAATGTAGATTTTTTTTTTCCTTTCCTCACTTTCTGTTCTGTTCAGTTCCGTTTTTTTATGTACGAAGTTGAAATGAATAATTTCTCATATTTGAATTCCAGATTTTCATTTTCATTTTTTTTTGTTCTACACACAGTCATTTGAATAATTTAAATCAGAGAATGGTGTAATTTCATTTATGACAGGGAAGGGCCATTTTAAAATGTAAATGCCTTTCATAAATTAGCAAAATTATGGTATTTCAAAAAAGTGATGCTCATACGTATACTCAATACTTGTATTGTACAATAAAAATGGATCATTTTATACACAAGTTTTAGTTGTGTTCACTGTGTAAAAAATAAAAGAAAAAAATGAAGTGAGGGAAAGAAGAAGGAAACGCATATACGGATATAAAACGATGAGGACTTTCATCGCTCTTTTTTCACTGTTTTTGGTTATTGGATTTACAATTTAGAGTTTAGGCTCAAGAATATCATGAGGAAAAATCTCTCTTTTTTTTTCTCTTTGAGGAAAAGAAGATAAACCGTCGTCGTCAACGGTCGACTGTGCAGCCCGTTAAAAAATCCTGTAGAAAACTCCCGAATATACGATACATAAATACTAAATACGTACATACGATATTTCTTTATATGTACATATATTTCCAGAGTGTCAAGTGGGTGTGATTTCATGTTACGTGTTTTATGGCTTTATATTTTGTGTACACACAGACGCACAACACTCCACTCATTCTCCAGCCTATCTGTATTGCTGCTATTCACAGTCCACACGAATACGAAATCGTATTCGCATTCATAACTTTTATCGTTTTTACGTTTATTCATTTTCCCCGTTGCATCCTCAAATATCTCTTTTCCCTCAATCTCTCTCTCTCACTCTTTCTCTCTCTCTTTCTTGGTGAGTATCCCACAAGGAAAATGAGCCAAAGCCCTGGCCAACTCAACACGAGAGCTGACTACCAACGCGACAACGACAACGACCAACGACTGATCTCTTCTCTTTCCCCATACGCATATGTACCATCAAACCCGCATGTCTATACATAATAATATGGTAAATACATTAACGATGAGAAACACATTCCAATTTTTACTCCACCCAAATGGCAATGAATATCTACATGATGACGCTTTTGCCATGTAACATGTAGAATTCCATTCCATTCCAGCCCCAAACTCCAAACTTCCATAGCCTTCCAACCTTCCGCCCCTTCACTTTCTCTCTCGCTATCTCTCTTTCTCTCTTTCTCTCTTGCTCTTACTCAACGACTAAATAAATTTTAAATAAAGTTTATCCCTTGCCCTACACCAACAAAACTTTTATTCCATCTCACTCTGCCCCAATAAAGACATTTTTGCGTTCGTATGTGTCGTTTTTTTGGGGTGAAAACCCCAAGTCAGTCTTATTTTCCAAGCAAAAACCCCGAAAATTCTACCGTATGGATATGTGTGATATCAAATCTGGTTTATGCTCATCTCATGGAAAAGTGTGGGGATTTTTATGCACTCCTTGCTTTGGAATTGATTGAGTGCGTGGAGAAATGGTGAAGGGAAGAAGAAGAAGCAAATGACGGCCGGGATTTCTCATGGTCCAGATCATTACTCTTCATTTCTTCCAGTTATCTCTTGTGAGTATCGATGAGAGTGCACCTCGTGGAGAGAGAGCCACCGTCAGAATATGCACAGCATGATATTCCTTTTCATAATGAACCATCACAAACCCTCTACCTCTCACAACTCTATGGATCCTTTGAGTCCTTTGAGGGATGACGCTCTACGGATCACTTTTCTATGATATCCTCAAGCCAGTATATAAAATCCGTGCCACGTACTTTCTCTCATGTTTTCGGGATTCGAGATTTGGGGTTCAGAAATTCCGATCCTTCGTCTAGCAGTTTTTTTTTGGTCTGGCGGAAATATTCAAAGGGCTGGAGAAAAAAAATACTGGTGGACAGTCATAAAATGTTTTGTATGTTTTTTTTGTTGAAAACATTTGAAACTTGAAAACTGAAATGTATGTCAACATTTCCTTTGGAGGACGTTGACAGTTAGTTGAGAGTTGTCGAGTTGTACTGAGTAATCAGTTTTAGTTGCTGTACATAGAATTGCTCAACCTCAAACACAAGCACAAAAACTCGAGCTAAATCTTTTGTCATCCCCCATTTTTCTTTGACCATGGAGAAACAGATCATTTTATTTTGTGAAGGGCCTGATCGTGAGTTGAGTGACGAGTACCGCGTTTGTAGTGTGTTTTGACGGATCCGAGGCTAGTTTGGACTCCGGATCCGAATGAAAGAAAGAGTTGAGAGAGAGAGATTTCAAACAGAGAGAAATAGAAGAAAATGAAGAGGAAAGAAGAAAGGAGAAAGTCAAGGGAAAGAAAGGCGCTTGACGGACACAAATGAAGCCGTCAGTCTCAGCTTGACTCGTCTATACGGAGCAAATTCTTTACTTGTTCGTCGTCAGACTGAGATCCCCCATTTTTTCCTTATATATACTTACTGACTGACTGTAGAAACCCGGAAAAACTTTTGGGGATTTCCCTCGATTCATGTTTCTTCCAAGATGAAGCCGTGCTTTATAAAATTACGCATTTGTATGTGGAGAGTTAATAATTGCAAATATCATTAAAAGATTAAAACAATAAAATGATTCTTGTCTACTACTTGAGAATTTATTGCTCTTGTTGGTGTTGCTGTGGGGAAATCAGTTGGGAGTTTGTACAAATGAGATTCCAGATTAATTCTTCATAGTTTGTCATCACGTGGAGTTAATCAGGTACAGAATTGGAGAAGTGGAGAATGGAGGCGCTTGTATGAAACTTTTTTTTTTTGCGTTTTTCGACAACATTTTCTGCGTTTATATTTACTGTAGTTGATTCTATGATCCCGTGATTCCGTATGATTCCGAGTGGTTTGAGCTCTTTATTTATGTTCAAAATATTTCCTTTGTCATGCTGTTTCCTTTGAAATGTCGAGTGGAGGATCCTCTGTGACTTTTAGGAAGGAGGAAGTCGGGCCATTTATTCTTGAGTCTCTCTCTCTCTCCTGTTCTGAGATTGGATATTTGGATGCGAGAATGAATGAACGACGAGTGTGAGAGTGTGAAAGTTTTTGGAAACTTTCCATGATATTATCTCAATGGAGGATTCGCACTCAAAACTGAAAGTTGGTCAAATCTCTCTCTCTCTCGCTCTCTGTCGCTCCTCTCATCTGTTATTATCGCAATCTCGGGGTTGTCCACGAGTTTGGACTTGAAATTCAAATCCAAAATCCCCAAATTTACAATTCAACTTTAAAGCGGATTTTAGTCCCAGATCGAATTATAATCATAATCCAAACCCTAAAACTTTGTATCGTACCCAAAACCTCCAATTTGCAATTCGCAATTCTCAATAATTATATTTTTTTACAGATGTACTCACAACTTTCACAGCTTATTTTTTAATTCCAAGAGTTCCTTCGGAAATATAATAATGCAGTGACTCGTCAAAACCTTATCCATTTCTCGATCTTCAATTCTCTGTCAATAGACTCACTCTCATGATCTACCAAATAATTCATGGGATTATTTTCAAGCGTCAAAAACGACTGGAGAGGAAGTCGTCAGAAATGGATTTTCCCCATGGAATTTTCATTTAGAATCCGGAATAGTTTTTGTATAGCGTGAGAAACAGTAAAAACATACGTACTTACGTATATATGAATTAAATATTAATGGTGAAAGCAATTTCGTGGAATTGAGCTCGACGGAATGATGCGCTTCATTACATAAATAAATGAATGAATGGTTTTTTACAAACTGTTGATACCTTTTGAAGAGTTGAAAATGAAATGAAAACGCCCATACACAATTGTTTAGTGGAGACGTGAATGAATCAGGGAAAATAAAAGAGAAGAATACCAAATACCAAGTACGAAAATCAAAATCGAAAAAAGATTCCCAAGAAATTTCTTGGGCGTATCTCACATCTATTACAGATTCACCTATGTACATTCCTTTTTTCAAGGCTGCACCATCACGAGCTTTGACTGATGCTTAACTTGCTTCTTCTTCTGCTACTGTGTGTGATGTTTAGATGTTCGGATGTTCTTCTGATGTATGCAAATCTGTTGTGGGAAGACGCGCTATGAATTTCAATTGAAACACCCTGTGAAAAACGAACTGGTGAATTGACGGGTGAAATATTGGCATTGACGATATGGCTTTGTTTATTTTGTTATTTTTGGTGTGTGTACACATGCGATGTAAATATGAGTTTCTGGTTTCATTCCTTAGAAAAATCCACGCGTCAGTACACCACACAAATTTCTCATGTTGCTTGGAGAGTCGAGACAGAGAGAAAGAGAAAGAAGGAGAGAGAGAGAGAGAACGACGAGAGGAAATGGGCGGAAAGTTCATTATACGCGTGGTAAAAAAGGAATGGAAATATCTGGAGGAAAAGGTGTGTAAATATCAGTTGTTGGAAATACTAGAGTAAATCCAGAGACTTTGGAAAGAGCACGACTAAGAATTAGAAAGAGAGAGAAAGTGGAAGGAAATACATTGGAGTAACTTTGTGTCTCCTTTTTTTACACAGGGATTGTTGTTTTATTCTTGAGTTTGTGGAGTTTTGTAGGTTCGGAGGATTCTGAAGGAAATAAATAAATTGGGATTTTGGATTTACCATTTACCATGGAATTCCAATGGTTTTCTTCTCGCTTGAGTTTTGGACGGGGTTTTTCTTTCCCGTTTTCTTTTCCTGTTGGTCTTTGTCTTTGTCTTGGTTTTAGTCTTGGTCTTGGTCTGGATGCTCATTGAGCTGCAACGAATTGAAGAGAGTTGAACATGAAAAACTATGCCATAAATAACGTGATTTACTTTCTCTCTCAACTTGCTTGTTTCCCTCTCGCCTTCCCTTTCACTCTCTCACTCTTTCCCCTTTGTTTCCCCCGACAGTCATTTCTTTCCCCCTTCTTTTCTCTCTCTCTCATTTGTTTTCTTTTATCCTGTCTTATTGTATTTTATTTGATTTACCTCCATGTCAAATCAAATCAAGTCTGCATAATCTAAACTAGCAAGGGGATAAGTCAAGACTATCCCCAATGAACCATTCATTTAAATTCTTCTCATCTCATCTTTGTTGGAATTCAAAGTCGTGGAAATGGAAAAAAGGCACACATTTGTGAGTAAACTGTTCCGAATTTAAGTAGTAAAAATGAAGTCATTGAAATGTGTGTTTTGTCATCAATCATCAGGTTTTTCCTTTCTCTTGAAAAGAAAGAGCAAGAGACCGAGGAAGAAGGAAAACAAAAGTTCTCGATAGAGAAACGAGGGGAAGGAATTAAATGACAGTTGAAACTCGAATCTCCTTACCTGCCTGCCTCCCTGCTAGTGTAATGAAATTGGTGAGGAGTTGAGATTCCCCAGTCAATTCGATTGGATATAGGACAAGCGGAGGAGGGGAAAGGCAGTATTGGAATTCCTAATCAGTTTCTCTCTCCCCCTTGGTTCTCCTCTTTTCCTACCTCTATTTACATTGGACAAAGCCGTAAGTTTGTCTACATACAAACAAATATTGACCCAAGCTGTTAGAAGGTGAATGAGAACGAAAGTGGCAGAGAGAGAGAGAGGGCGAGAGAGAATCCGTCAAGGAATGCTCTTACATTACAAGCACACACACACAGCAGCACACAGCAGCACACAAACATTTGCAAATGTGAACACACAATCTAATTTTCCATTCTCACTGTCCATCCAATCGACTCTTGAGACTCCATTCAAATCCATTTCCCGTTCACTCACTTTCACTTTCACTCTCACTCATTCTCTCTCTCTCTCTCCCTTTCTCTTCTCTTATTTACTCCGACAACTCGCAGTGAGAACACCTGAATGAATGAATCATGATAACAATTAGGATAAAGTAAATTCACACAGTCGTCCTCGTCCGTCCATGTCATTCCACATCCAATTCCACAGTCCGCACACACTCGCACGCAATTTAAATGGGATTTCCATTATCCACTACAAAAAAACTCGAACAAATTGTCCAAAATACAAAGACAACGAGAGAGAGAGAGAGGGAGAGAGAGAATTGTCGACAGAGAGAGGTTGTCTATTGCAGATGTGGACAGTAGTGTAAAATAGATCGGGAAATAGAAATAGAAAGAGAAAGTGCAGGTGAAAAGGAGAAAGAGAAGGCGGAAGGGGAGCAAGAGAAAGAGTAGATGAAAATCACATGATGAAAGTCAAAGTCAAGGGATTTGCACCATTCTATCACTTTTCGTCTAACCAGCACAGATTTAATCAAGTAGAGGCAGAACCAACCAACCACCAGCCAGTGGCTCCTTTCACTCTGTTTCTCTTGGCTCTTCTCGCTGTCTCTCCATGTCTTCTGTACCTTTAGTAAGAGTGAAGTGCAGTATAAAAATGTAGGAAAGAAGGGAAAACTCTTCTCCACCTCCACATTTTCTAACCGAAAGACCCATAGGAAAGAGAGAAAGAAAAAGAGAGAGAAAGAGATGAAGAAAATCCGCAAGTAAACTGCTGACAGAATAATTTGCTGTTTCTGGATCTTCTAGTCCGGTCATGCATGCTGGAAGAGCTAGAGATGTTTTATGATAAATTGGATGATGATGTTCATGTAATAGATTGTAAATCCCTACAGAGAGAAAAGCCAACTGTGTCCTCATCCTCATCCTCCTCCAACACACAATTGTTTACTTTTACCGGCTGCTCTCTCTCTCTCTATTTCTATCTCTCTCTTAGGCAACAGAAACACTGCAACGCCCCCATATCGATACATGGAATGTGAAAATCCGGTTTTTTTCTCCAGTACAGTCCAAATTTCGGAATCACATTCAGGAAAATGAACAAATTCAATAGAAATTGAACGATTTGTCTTGAAAAAAATGATATGTAAAGATGTTTTAAATTGTTTGTAGCCACCAAACGTTTTCTGTTTGTGAAACTGGTTTAGTGCATGGAAGGAATAATAATTTATTTGAAAAATGAGAGTAAACAACAAGAATCGGGGTTTTTGTTGGATTACGTTACAAATACGGACACATTTGAAGGTCAAGAAAAAGAAAAGAAAAAGGGAAGAGAGGGAAAGTGAGAGGCAGAAAGACAGAAAAGGAGAAGCCGCATATCACATTCACAACTTTTCCAAGTCGATCCTTCTTTTTGTTCTTGAAGAAGTGAGACATTTCCCCCCCCCCCCCCCCCAAGGAGTTTCCAAAACTAGGCTCATCTAAGTCTTCAGTCTATGGGGAGAATTGTCTGGGGACAACAGAGACGAAAATCAGTACAAGAGAGAGAGAGAGAGAGAAAGAAAGAAAGAAAGAAAGCTACATGCAATCTTGAACAAACCTCATTCCAAATCCAAAAATCTAATATTCCAGCTTTGAGAGGAAATTCAAGAATCTGGATCCAAAAGAGAAAGAGGGAGAGAGAGAACGCAAAAAAACGAATCCCTATCAAAATTACAGATACAGATACAATCACCGTCTACTTTTCTACATGTCCTTGTGCACTCGGCAATTTCCAAATATCCACATTCCACATTCTCAAAAAATAAAACTACTACTGACCAGTCAAATGAACAAGTGAATGGGAGAAAGGAGAAAAATCATGGCGAAACTAAAAGTGCTTTCTCCCTCTCTTGCTATCTGTGAACAAAGAATATATTTGCCAGTGCATTGGTCTTACCTTTAAACGTTCTCTCGGAATATTCTTCCTCTCCCACAAGCCATCCAACCTACATACACGCATACAATAAATAAAATTCAGTGGCAACTTTTGCTCTATTAATTTCAACCATTTTTCTAAACGCAGGTGAATGGACCAAAGGACAAACAAGTCCCAATGAGAAAGTGTAGACATTCATTGTGTGTATTTTCCTTGCGACATTTTCACATTCACATTTCACATGTATCTATGTCCCCACTTTCTTTCTTCTTATTTTTCTCCTCCTCCTTCCGCGTAATCCATTCTCTTTGTTCATCTTTCCTAAGCTCTCTCTCACTCTCTCTTTCTCTCTCTCATCCTCTTGCTCTCCCACTAAACTGAACTAAAAGCAATTTCACAGGATGAGCTAAAGGGTTTATCACTCTCCTTCCCCATTCTTGACTGTACAGACGACAGCTACAAATATACAAAAGCTACACGTTTATTGAGGCATCTAAGCTCCTTATCACTCTTTTGCGTGTGATGTGTGTACAGAATAGAAATTTCAAATATAAAATTGTATCTATATCTCACCCCAACTCTTTGTAGTCTTTTGTTGTTTTAATTCAGTCAATTACTTGGATAAGGTTAAGTACTTTACTCATAAATCCTCCCTCAAACAAATCGTATAAACGCTCACATCTCACATGTAAAATCCCTAGAATTTTTTGCACTGAATTATTTCATTGTCAATTTATTACATACTTCATACTGCCATTTCATTCATACAATATCTGTAGTGTACAAATTTGAAATTCGAGACAAGTTGTAAATGTCATGTGGGATATTCAAAATTTACGATGATCGCACAGCTCGTACTCAAAGAACTGATGTACGAACATGTGAGCTCTCCTAATATATAATACAGATAATTAGGTCAACTCCCTTTTCCTGTCGCTATGCATCTCCCTTTTCCCCCACAAGACGAGATAAAATCGTCATAACGATGATGACTTTCAACTTTCCTCATTTGACTCCTCATATAGTCATTTTCATCTTCTCCATATATACATAGTGTCATTTCGTATACACGTTGAGTTGGTGGAGTCTCCAGTTGATTGTTGATTGGTACACACGTTAATTATCGTAGCTGGTTCGTGTATGTATATAAAATGAAAGCGATGGATAGATTGGGTTGTAAAAATAGATGTGAAAATGAAAGGAAAATGACATGTGTAGGACGCCATTCTTTGGACTTTCTCCGCATTTGACTCATTCTCATCATCTTTGTTCTTCGTTCTTCGTCAAATGACCAATAAAATCAAAGTTTACTTCATAAATTGAGTACAGCACTAAAATTCTCTTTCTCAACTCTCCAAATTTCTCTCTCTCTCTTTCTCCGTCTCTCTCGATTTCCTCATTCTCCTCAAATGTGGGATCAGAATGTTCATTTCTCGATTGAATTTCCTCCATGCCTTGGCCATGGCCATGGCCATGGCCATGACCATGGTCATTTGAATCCAATGTCAGAGTCAGAGCCAAAGCAGGGAGTCAAAGTCGAATTTAAACGCCCACCAAAAGTCAAACTCGAACAACTTCAAGTTCGAATCTGATTCTCCATTGCAGACCAAGTCAGAGAGAGAAAGGCCATTAGTACATTTTAGAATATAAAATGTTCTTTCCACATAAAACTTAATCGTTGCTTCTATAATCTCGCGCGCGCTCTCTCCCTCTTTTCTCTCTTTCCCAACATATAGACAATCAAACTGAGGACAAATCTCTTAGTAGAGCTCTTTCTCAGGCTCTACCGGAGCAAGCATTTACATTCCGTATCTCATTACCATTCTGGCAGATCCTATAAATTCCTGTATTTCTAGCTTCCACTTTCCTTTCTCTCTAGTCGAATCCCTATAGCTGTGAATCTGTAGCTGTGGCTGTCGCTGAAATCCAATGCCGAAATACGGATAATAACTTTCTCCTTATAATTTTCAAAGTGGGGACCGCTGCCAAAATTTCAATGGGATTTTCATCTTCTTCTTGTTGATCCTCATCCCATTTCACTCACAAGATAGGATATTGCACTGGGAAAGGAAATGACGACAAACTCCTAGTCCCACTCACTCTCTCATCATCATCGTTTTAATCTACTTGGGAACTCTCTGGACTATTTTTGAATGGAATGTGTGTGCAATGGAGGATTTGATAATGAAATTAGGGGATTTTTTTCAATCGATGACTTGAAAAAGGTTTCAAGGTTTTTCAGTTTAAAAACATTGGAATTCTTCCTGTCTTGTGGGGGAAAGTTCAAGTTGAAGTTTGGAGAGAGAGAGAGAGAAAGTAAAAATAAACTGGGGAATTCTCACATGAGGTCGACATTGGCTCTGGCATTGGAATTGGCGTTGTCTTCGGCGTTGGGAAGAAAACAAAAGGGAAACTTTTAGTGTTGGACTTTTCCTTCTTAAATAAAGTGTGGGTAAGTTGGTGGAGAGTTCATAGAGAGAGAGAGAGAAACTCTCGAGTAATTTTAGACATATGGAGGACTCACACTCGTACACTTGCACGTAAATAATATTGGCCCATGTGTGTAAATAAAATGGGAAAGGGAAAGGCAGCAATTTTTATACATAAGCTCTGAAGTCTGGACTTTGGATTCTGGACAGACGGACGACTTCACTTGTCTTTCTCTTTCTTTCTTTTTCTTTCTTTCGTTAGTTTGAATTGCAGTTTGAAAAGGTTTTAAATTTGAAAGGAAAAGATATGCATCCGCTATCTACTTTCTCTTTCCCTTCTTTTCAAAAAAAAAAAATTCTTCCTCAATTCTTAACTTTTTTTTGACTTTTCTACAGTCACCAATTCCGCACAATTTCCCCATGCATTTCTGAATGTAATGTAACTGTACATGGGCAAGTTGAGAGTCTCTTTGATCCCATTTTTGGGGTTCGTTTTTTTGTCTTATCTTATCAGCTTTACTTTCTCTAGAGATCCCCCTTCTTTTCCAGTGTGTGTTCCAGTCTCATAGTCACACTTATAGACGTTCACAAGTTCCAGGTTTTTGAAAGCGTCTCAAGTTTTTTTTTTATCGTACCGCTCGCTTTCACTTTCCTACCTCATTTTCTCTTTCTCTTTACATTTCTTTCGTACTCTGTCCAAACTCTCAACTCGTACTGTGTCCGAGAGCTCTGAGTTTGTACAGAGAGAGTCCAAGTCTCTCGAAAACCAATTCTTGGGCTGTGAGCCGTTGCATACAAATTAGGATTCTTTCTCCCTCACTCGTTTTTTTTTTTTTGCTTTGGGTTTTCGGATATTTGCTCCACTTTTTTTTTGACTGTGGAAACTAGGGAAAAGGTCTCGTCAACCCTGTTTACTTTGCTTCCCTTTCAAAATGAATATCTTTGTCGTTGTCCTCGTCATTCCCGTCGCTTTGGAATATAAATGTATTATATCCGTCTTTGAAAAAAACTTTCATTTCCCCACAGGAAATCCTAAATTCTCAAAATTCGAATCTAAATTCAAACTTGATATTCCAAAGTAAATAAAAGCTCTTATTTTATTTCTTTGAGTTTGGAGGTTTTTATTGGGAGCGACACTCACTTTTTGAAATTCTCAACAAATTCAATATGATTTCACAGATAGACACAAATCGTAGTCATTTTTCTTTTTCTATATTGGGTTCGTGGGTTTGGATTTGTATATATAGATTTCAATCAAGTTTGTTCCCCCCCCCCGTCAACTCAGTAGTTTGGAAACAAATTGAGTTTATTGAAGAAAAAAACGAGAAGAGTAAGTAAAACATGTGTGTGCAAAAGAAGTGAAAGTGAAACAAAAAAACCCACCTCATAAAATTTAAAATACATTTCCAGTTTTCCCAATGGAAAATTCCAAGGAATCTTTATTGTTTTGTATTACAATTACTGGATTTTTGCTCTTTCTTTAAACTTTGTTTCTTTAATCACTTGAACCTTGCATTCTGCTGGAGAGATTCAAAATTCATTACAAATAGATATTGGGTAGTTAAAACAATGAAACATTTGTAATTATTGGGATTTGGATGTTGGATAAAGAAAATGAGGATTTTTCAAGTTGATGGGAACGCTTAGAGTTTTTTTATGGGAGTTTTGATTGGTTTTCCGATTCGGTCAATTGAGCTCACATTTCAAAGACGATTCCACTAGTTTGAATTACTTTCTTTCTCTATCCCCTTCTTTCTCATTCACATCCCCTCTGCACTTTCCTTTTTACTTTTAGATTTGAATTATTCCCAAAACCATTTCATAAATATCCAACGTTACTGTTCAATCGAGAAGATGATGCAATTTCATTATGGAACTCCTCCGTTTGAGCGTAAATTTGAGGACTCTGTGGAAACAGAACACTGGAAACTTGAATGAATGTTTCAAGTTGAGCAAGCGATATTCCTTCCAAGCTTTTCCTCCGGTTGCATTCTACTTTGCTATACTCGAGTCCTCCTCTTGACATTCCCAAAATTAAATCCCCTAATAAATCCCATGTCCTTTTACATGGAGGGCATCAATGGAAATAAGCGTATGCACGCAGATTATTTGTCTGGAATGAATCTTCAAAAATAGTCTTCATTCTCCATGGCCATTACAAAATTGAACAGGCTTTTAGCCGCTTCCTGGGCCAACAAATGAAAATGTACACAAAGTGAAATTGAAGAGAGCCCGGCATTTAACAATTAACAATCCACATTTAACGAGCGCAGAAACCTTTTTTATATTCATTCGCGTTGAGTGAGCTTCAAATCTCCAATCGCAAAGCCAACGGCTCGTTGTAAGATATTTGTTTTAAGTTTTTCAAGGGAAATTAATTCCAAATTCTTATAATGATTTCTCCTTGATCTGTAGGTACAAGTATTCTTTAAATTTTGGTGATTAAATGAAGGCAATTTCATCAAGGACTTTAATTTGAATGGATTTTCACTTTTAAATTGGGAGAAGAGAATTGTGTTTTACTGGATTCCACAGCAATATCTGTATATGCCGTTTCATTCCAGAAGGTTCATAACAAAAATTGAAGCAATATTTAACCGACCATGATTGACAAAATTTCATTGTATTTCCATGCAGAGCATGTAAATTTATGTAGTTGCAGATTGTAGAGGAATATAAATGCAAATAATACAAATACCTAAGTATATTCATTCACATTTGAAAAATTCAATTGGATTGGGAAGTGCAAAGGTTCATTTTTGTGTGTGTGTGTGTGTATGCGTGTGTGTGTCACATACAAACGAATGGGAGAAAGTTTTTCAAGAAATAATATTAAAGGAATTCACATGTGTATCATTTGGTGGGTTGTGAGTTGTGGATGAGGACGAGAGAAAATATACAAAAATATCCAATTTCTCTAGTCAAAATTCAAAACATGTTCGGTGGTCCATAAATTTCTTAGAAGATCAACAAAGCAAGGAAAATTAAAGAGCTTTTATGGATGGAAATAATGGTAAAAACTTTTTTCTTCTTTTATTTTTTTTTTTTTTTTACATTTCATTGAAGTTCATTTCAAAAAAAAAAAAAGTAAAACTTTTTTTTTACTACTGTATTTTTCCATTTTCCTTCATCTTGTTCTTCTTTTCTTTCGTTCTTTCGTTCTGTTGTCCTTTCGTCTTCTCTCTTGTTAGGCAATGTTGGTTGTAACTGTAATATGAAACATGTAGGAATAGTTGGAGCGGCTTTTTGGTTAGTGTCGGAGAGCTCCAAGATTTTCTTGAATGAGTCTCTGGCCCCTCTGAACTTTGTCTCAAGATGAAGAACTTGGAGTTGGTTTAAAGCCCAATTCATGCACATGGTTAGAGCAATGAGGTTATTGAAGTTAGACCACAGAATTCCAACCAATTTACTGCACACACCCGGGTTTTTCTCCCCTTCCACACATACACGCTTCAGAGGATTCCGGGAGAAAGCGAGAGAAAGTAGAGGATAAAGAGAGAGAGAGAAAGAGAGAGACAGAAAGAGAGAAAGAGAAAACCTCACCGAGATATCAGCTTTGACTATAGGACTACTTGGTTGTGGATGAGGATGAGGAAATTGTAGAGTGAACGAGTAAGCAAGGAGAGAGAACAGCATAGGAATAAGAACGAGGCTCACCCGACATTTCTCTCTCCGTATTCCTTATTCCCTTATTTCACTTTCTATTTCCCTTTCACTGCTTTCCCCCTCACCAACTCGCAACCTGTTCGTTCCAGATCCAAGGCGAACGTCCCACTTGCACTTGATTTGAACTGGTGGCAACTGTGCGAGTTTCATATCTGTAGAGATGTGTACAGATAGAGCAGCCAGCAGCTGCATACACATACTTACACTTACACACTCGGCAAATCCAAGTCTAAGTCCAAACTCCTCTCCTTCTTCTCTCAACCCTCAACGCTACACCAGATAATTCGAAAGAAGAGAGAGAAAGAGAGAGAAAGAAAAAAGCGAGAGAAGTCGAAGAGAAAGTTAAGATGAAATGTTTGACTCCGATCTACAGTGTGTGTTTGTTCCCAGTTCTCATCTAATTGGCCAGGCATTTTTTCTGAAAGCAACAACCACAAAACACATCATATCGTACAGAACACGGAGAGAGTATTTGCAGAAGAGTACAAGTTGTTTTTGTTGTTGGACCTTCCGTCTGCACCACGTCAAGGACGTCACGTTTCCTAGTCTGTAGCAGAAATTGAGTCAGTATAGTAACATGAGAAAATAACCAGAATCTTGAGTCAGTCATATTGAGGCTCCTGAGGAAGACAGAAGTTTCTGTCGAAAGCTTGAGAATTAAAGATAATTTCAAAATGAATTCCGTTCAAATCATTGATTTAACATCTAACTCTAACCAGAATCTTGTTCTTGCTCCTGTTCTTGGAATACCATAGTTTTGTGTGCTCAATGTGGATGTGGATGTGGATGTAGAAATGGAGGATGATGAACAAGCGAGACTCGATGGAGAGGCAACTCATTCTCGTCCACCACAACGAAATTCCCATGTCAATTCAATTTCGATAAATACAACCAATTTTGAGCGTTCCTTTCGTTACTATCGTACAATAACTTTCTCTCTCTCTCTTACTTTGTTTTTCTTCTTGTAGTCGTAGCAGCTCCCTGTTTTTTTTCTCTCTCTCTCTCTCCTACTTTTTTTCTCGCCAGTTTTGTACGTGATCAATAAAAACCTTGAGCTCGGCCACCCAAACGCCCACACATCCATACACTTTGTCTCTGTACTTTCAATAAAAGGAAAGAAAAGTTATCTTGTCCAGAGTCCACATCTGACTATTTCACCCGTCCGTCTAATGGAAATTAAAAGGTCAGAAACAGTTAAAAAGAAAAGGGAAATTTAATAAAACGGTGTTCATTTTTAATTGATTCCTTTCTGTACATTACAGCAAAAAAAATAAAGTTTTTTCAGGAAAAAACAAGTGAAATATACGATAAAGACAGATATAAAAAAAACAGAGTGCTTATAAAATTTGTGTAGAACTTGGAGAGGAATGGAGACGAAAAGAAGTTGTAAAATGGGTAGTTGAGCATGATCTTTTGCGAGAACAGGAGTTTGTTTTTTTGCCTCACTTAAATTCAGTTGTAAGATGAAGTTGACTGAGCAAATGGTCGAGAGAGAGAGAGAGAGGGAGAGAGAGAGAGAGAGCGAGAGAGAGAGAGAAAACACATGTATCTTTTGGAATCAGATTGAGAAATGTTTTTATAGTCGAGACAGTTTGAAAAGTTATATGTGGAGAAGTGAAATAAAGGCGAATAAAAAAGGAAGACGAAAAAAAGAAGAAGAAATCTTTGGAATCAATGAAACTGTTCAATCTGGGCAATAACTTTTCGACTCTTTTCTTGTCGTTCAGCATCGTGAAGGAGGGATATCCAGTGGAAATAGAAATAGAAATAGACGAGAGGATGTCTGTGGAATAGTGATTTTATATACCTCAAGACGGCTTTCCAATCAAACTCATACAAATACAAATGCCAATACTCTCTCCTTCCAGAATCATTCCAATTGATCCAGCAACCCTCCTCAAATTCTTCCATTAATCACATTCCTCAACTTTCTCTAACAGCTACACAATCCGGACCAAATACCGCGAAATTCCACAGACAAATGAACAAATGCATATTCTCTTAAGCACATTCAAACCGGATGAATCATAGTCAATTCATTTCATTTCATTTCAATTTGAACCCATTCACGACCAGCTACAAAACTGATTTTCACCAAGAGTCTCTTTTGATTGTGATCAACACAAATTTGATGATGTCGGCGAGAGTTTTTACAAGATGCTGTTCATTCAGATGAACCGGGGAAACGGGGAAATATCCGAAGATTCTGACTGACAGAAATAAATAAAACATGAGCCTTGAGGTTTAAATGAAAATCCGATTATGCGTTGTCCGACTCCAAAAAATACCTGAAGAAATCTGGATGTGTCTTATTGCTTTGGAAAATATTGTAATTTTCCAAATATTCCACGGAAACGTTTGGTTTTATGATTTTAATTTTGATTTGAATAAGAAAAGTAAATTTTCAAAAAAAAAACCTCACATTTTTTCATACGTATTTCGATTTCGAATTTTCACATTTCCACATTTTCTACCAGTCTACAAAAAAAAGTTCTTGGGTTTTATCAGTTTGTTTCATATTTCCTGTCGCCAAATGGTGAGGAGACGACTTTCACTTGAGGAAATGCGACACAAATTTAATATATTGTGTCTACTTATTTTCAGGAGAAAAAAGAGAAGAATGCTGTAAAATCCATATTCCGCTGTAGGTATTCGGGGGAAAAAAAATCTGACAGTTGAGCAGAAGGGAAACCAAACCATTTCCTGTTTCGAATATCCAATGAATGAAAATAACCCCGTCGGTGTATTTTCTCTCGTACTTTCACGTTCTGACATCTCAAACCCAAATCAGTTGGGGGAAAAAACATATGTATACAGAGATATATATATATAATCCGAGAACGGTACAGATTTGTAATGAGAACTCGTAAAGACCAGGAGGATTTCCACACAGAAATTATTCAAATTCAGATAAAAATAGGGAATCTTACCGTGATGGCCATATCACATTCCCCATACATATAAAAAATGTGACTTTGATGTGAGAGATTCATACAGGGTGAAGGGAAAACTTGCTGTTTCACACCTCCTCAAGACTGTTTGAAGTTGAAGTTGAAGTCTCAAGTTACGGATTTTGTGGATGATTTTGGATTACCAGTAGAAGAGTTGGTTTGGTTTGATTTGGTTTGGCTTGGTCTGGTCTGGTTTCGTTTCGTCTGGTACATTACAAAGATCGTGATCAATGTCCTTCAAGATGCTTCAAAGCAAACCAAGCACACTTGTATGTGTATTTCCTTCTTTTTTTCTCAAGTGAATATTGTTAAAGTCACAAAGAGAAAGTGAGAGAAAGTTTCATCAGACTCCTTTCTCCATTGGACTTAAACTCTTTCCTTCTGGACTCTCTCTCTCTCTCTCTTTGGATTCCGCATCGGGAAAGTGAAATGTGAACTTCATATTTCTTAAGGACAAGAAGAAAAAAGGAGGAAAAGAAAGTGAGTCACCTTGGAAAAAGAAGGAGAAAGCGCACACTTGAGATGGAGAATGGGGATGAGGAGACACTCACGTGCTTTGTCATGCATTCAGTATGATTTTCCATTCCAGTCATAAAACTCACTGACACACTCACAAACACACACACACGCACACACATTCACATGAGATTACTTCTGTATAGTCCAAAACTAACTCAACGAGAGAGAGAGAGCGAGGAAGAGAGGAAAAGTACAGTGTGGAGGAAGCGGGAGAATAAATATCACAAGAGGAATTTCATGCCCTTTAATGTTTTGATAGCATGGAATTCTGGTCGTATCGTAAAGTCAAAGGATCAATTTATTACAACTTTCAACTCCACAGTCGCCAGCTTCTGTGGCTGTATTAACCATCCGTCCACAACGTTTCTTGACTCCCTCCAAGAGAGAGAGAGAGAGAGAGAGAGAAAGAGAGAGAGTTCTTCTCTTCTCATGACTCATTTTATGACTCCAAGCTCCCCATTTGCAATTGCAATTCTCCCAATCTCCTTCCTCACCATGAGAGTCTGTGCGCGGGCATTCATTTTTTACTGTAGATTTGGAATATCAAAAACGTGGAAGGAAATCACAGAACGAAATATATATATCGTAGATAAACACACTTTTTTTTCTTTCAAGAGTCACTCTATTTTTATTATTATTATGCCAAATATTAAATCGCAACCTTCTCCTGCACAATTTAAATAGAATTCACATTTCCAGTCCACACAACAACTCGTTTGGTTTTATAAAGGAGAAAATTGTATGTATGAAGGAAAATAAATAATGCATTTTATTCGGCAATTTAACACACCAAAAAATCTAGTTTAATGGGGAAATTGAATTGGGTACATTTTGAGTGTTGTACTGAAACTGAGGACGCTAAAAAGAAAATTTTATTTTTATTTTTGCAAAATGTGTGAGAAATGCAAGTGTTGCAGCTGTTGGTAAATAAAATTGAGAATCCCAACGCACAATGCAATGAAAACGCTTCACTGTTTAACTCTCTGACATATGAAAAGAGCTTTGAATTTAAGAGATTTCTACAAGTTTGGAGTCGTAATCGTAAAAGTTGGGGTGCATATTTCAAAGAAATTACGGGGATTTCATGGATTTTGGCAAGTCTGAGGAATTATTACCGATTTCAAATTACGGGAATCAGTCAGCCGTGCCAAAATAATAAAAATAATAAATGTATGCCGTCTCTTTTCTTTACTCTCCTTTTTCTACAGATACTTTGAACAGTTTGAACGTTCGATTGTAAAAAATCCATAAAATCCAAATCCAAAAAAAACGAGAGCTCAATAAATTTAAATCCTTCCAGAAAAAAACAAAATCTGAACGTAATAAAAATAAAAATAAATTCATCTCCATTCAAAATATCTCAAACCCCATATTTATTATAATTGTTTGGATGATTAGAGAGCACCATGAAAATATTTGTTTTCCTTTGACCATTTTAAATCTAAATGTCTAAATCTGAAATCTTGAGTCTCGCGTTTAATGTCGATGAATACACATTTAAAGGGAGAAAAAATCCTCGAAACCCTTTGGAGTTTGTTTGAGACCGATTTTCTCGGGGAAAATATCTGCAGACAAGACAGAATAAAAGAAAAATTCAAATTCAAACGAATGGAAATAACCATAAGAAAGCTTTAAGGTATGTGAAAGTTCCATTACGGTGACGACATAACTGCTGAGTTGATAAAATTCCAAATTCAATATTTTCTCAAGAATCCACAGAAGGAAAAATAAATCCAGGGATTGAAAAGAAGAAGAAGCAAATAAAAAGAATTACAGTGGATATGTTGTGAAAACGAGAGAAAGGGAAAAGCCTCAGAAGTTTTTTTTACTCAGTCCAAAAGGAAGAAGAATAAGAAGAAGAGGAAGAAAAGTTAGAAATGTGAAAGTTGTATGAAAGTGTGGAGGAACGCGATGTGGATTGTGGATGCCAGCAGGTGTGTATGGCATTTCGTATTCTCCCCTTCCCATTTTTAACCCAGAGAAGAATGGCTCAAAATGAAAAGTTTGACTATGAAAACTTTTTACCTAATTGTTTAGCTTCTTGCGAGAAAACCCTCAACCTCAAACGAGAAGAGAAAGGAGAAGATGAAGAAGAAGAAGCAGAAGAAGAAGTAATAAATGGGACTTTGGGTGAGAAAACAGACAGGGAGAGAGAATCTTACTTTTTTGAAAGACAGGAACAGCAACTAATAATACACAGTGTATGTCTATATTATTTATACCTGGAAAGTGTTGCCTTCATCTTCATCTTCATCTTCTTTCCATACCTTTTTCAATATCACTTATTCGTCATCTCCACATCGTCATTCTATACATCGCCACGTTCATCGTCGTACTGTACGATATTTACACGGAGATTCTCGAGCTCACGTAAGCAATTAGTCATGGAAATTGACACATGACGATTTTCCAAAGGTCACGCATTTACGCCTTCACTTTCCCCTCCCATTGGTAACCTCTCACCTTTTCTCTCCTCATTTGTGAGTACAAACTCTCAAGAGCGTGCTTGAACTTGTATAGATTGTATACATCCTCCTGTTAACGAGTACTTTCATTTTTCATGGAAGCGTACCATAAACCGTAAATGAATAAAAGATTCCAATACATTTTTAGTAGAGAGCTCCCATTGAAGAGAGAGAGAGGCGAGGAGAATTCCGTCTCAAGCTTACAACGACTATAAGTACGTACGGAAAGTTACCTTGCGATAGAGGAAATTCTAGTCTGCTTTCATGGAAATTCAGAACGCACTCTGTTCCATCTGGAGAAGAGAAAGTCAACTTTCTTTGAGGAACTTTCCCCAGAGTTGTGGTGAGTCGAAACAGATGCTTTCTCTCATCATTTTCTCTCTCAGTTCGAGCGGGCATTCTCTAATCTCACATTCCCCCCAATATATATGGAACCAAATACCCTCAATGACTTTTTTATTTTCTCGATTGCTATAACAATATGTGAATTCTGCACAACATTAAACCATACGCACGGAAATATGTATCAATTTGTTTAGCCAATATCTAAAAACACGTTCATTCATTTACTATGAAAATAAATTATGGAAATCAACAAACAGGAGGATTTAGAATCCTTTGATTCGGATTTCCTTTCTCCTTGACATTAACATTTTGCATCGAAAAATGATGTCTAATCTTAATCTGACTAATGTAATGTCAATGAAGAACGTGATGTGACAAAGAACTGAGACATGAGGCACTCTGCATTCATTGACTGTAGCCGTCTCATCTTATTTTTTCCCCTTCTTTGTGTTATTTCTATGTAGCTTTTTTGTATAGTAATTTGTACAGGAAAATCTCTCTCTCTCTATCCTTCAAACGTCTGGATTTCGTGTTCATGTCAGGATCTTTGAATAAATCATATGGAGAATCATGAGAAAAAATTTATGGCATATATGCATGTGTTGTTTTTACTTTGAATTTTAAATTTTAGTTAGTTTCATATTCACATTGAAACATTTGGAACATTAGAACGTTGAACGATGCGAGGAATTCCGTGCATTTTCCAGTATAAACTTCTCATGGACTTTTTTCTTTTGTTACTTTCCCTCCGTCCATTGAGGTATTCACAAGGGAACTTTACGGAGTTTCCCCCGATTTTACGACCTCATCTATCATAAATTTGAAAAAAACATCAAATACAAATACAAAAAAAAAAAAACATTTCAAATTTTGAGAGTATTTCGTGTACAAATTTGAAAAAAAGGCTTTCGAAAGTTATACAGGGAAATAATACGAGTTTCAAATTTCTATACCTCAATCTCTGGTCTTGATAAATTGGTGAATTTGCAACAAGTTTCCCTTTGCTTTTCTCGACGGTATCTGAGCTTTATCCAACGCCTTTTATATATTTACGACTTGAAATTTGAACCAGATTATTTTTTGTATGTACCGTATAAACTAGAATAGACTCCCTCTATTTTATAGAGTCCCCTATACAATAGAGTCCCAGGGACTGTATACAAAGTTTTAGATACACTCCCAGTCTATAATAGAGTCCCCCCTCTTTGCCTGATATCTACCGGATATTCGTGAAAGTGAGAAAAAAAGTCGCATTTTCATTCGTTTTTCACTCGTTTTTCGTGTCCAACAGCTTTTTCCGTCGTTTCGCATATCACAATCTGGAATTAAATAACTAAAATTATCTAAAAATTAAAAGAAATTAAAATGAGTAGTAAACGTAAATCATATACATTAGAATTTAAAAGAAAAGTTGTCAAAACACTTGAGGAGACAAATAACGTCAGTTCCACAGCCAGAAAATACAATGTGACACCAAAACACATTCGGAATTGGAGGCGAGAAACCATTGGTATGCTATTAGGTATTATTTTTTTCTGAATTTAATTGTATTCTAATTAAATTCAATTGTGATAATTAGGAAAATTTAACCTCATCTCCGATCATTTCAAGATGATTTGTTTACATTTTGGTATAAGATTTTTATTATTGTAAGAAGAGTACGAAAAGATTTTTATTTTGAAAAAGTGTCTGAAGTTTGAGTGCTTGAGTGAAATAGCTCATCAAAAATGGAGAATAAGGCGAATATAATTTACAATTTTGGTCAGCTTAACTTAGTGAACAA
>JAIUND010000085.1:0-125053 GCA_034699125.1 Gisinianus flammeolus | reverse complement strand
GATGACGTGACACAGCGACATAAAACAAAAACACCTGTCAAGATAATCGATTGAACTTTACAGTAGATATTATTTTACGTTCCCCGAATGTTTCTTGTCCTTGAGCTATCTGCGAATTAAACTTTCCCCATAAACTAATTGGAATGACGTGTATTAGATTTGAAATAAAAACAAACTGCATTTATCCTTCCAAATCCTATCGCATACTTACAGACGTACATGACAAATATTTTGTCATTAATTTTCACCTTGACTTTCATTAGATTCCTCGTCGTCTCCCCCGTCTCAATATTTAATGACGAATATCAAAAGCAAAATACAAAAACAACTGACCTCAATTCCACAATGGATTTTGGCTCACCAGAATGAAATGAATGAATGTGATTGCTAGGTCGCCCATGAAAATTCATTGATACTTTATAAACTTTTCTTGTTGTTTTTCTTGTCTTCTTGTACGAACAAAAAAATTATATGTCTTCAACGATAGTCATAATAAGAACAATGACAGAGATAGAAAATGGCAAAATCTCTATACGAGACTCCATTGAACTTGCCCTATTCAGTATCATTTCTTGTTTTTAGTTGTCTCTCCAAGAGAGTCAACCGACGACGAGACCGTTCGGGGCAACCATAATCATTGTCATTGTATTTTATTTCTCATGTTTAAATGAATTACACGAGGAACCCACGAAAAACAAGGAACGAACATGAGAATCATTCAATTTATCAATTAATTTTTTTGGGTCCTAAACATGCGGGTTGGAATTGGAGTTGAACAGAGTGGAGTCAACTACGTACAGTTCTGTACATATATAACGAGCATCAAACACGATGTACAAATGATAGTCATCTACTTTAATATTTTTTATTATCGTCTGAATCTACTATATGTAGTACATATTATGTACATTTATGTATACACAGGGAACTGTGTCCAAACTCAATTCTTCATGTTTATCTTCCGTCAGCTCCCATTTACAAACAGAAGCGTGCTCAAAACATCTATTATGATTTCCCTTCGTTCGTTCCCTCAAACTGACATGCTGAATTTAATTTTCCATTTCACAAACGTACAATAAGGAAATGTGACAGGAGCAATTATGTGTTTTCCCCATGGAAATATAAATAACCTCAAAGTACTTCCTCATGCGAATTTTCCATGCATTTAGACATCTGCATCTGCATCTGCTGTCGAAAAAGTCATCTCATCTCATTTCTCATTTCCTTTCATAAACCAAAACCCCATAATAATATTATACATTTTATTTATTTATTTGTCTATCCTTAGATTTGTTTAATTCTGTTCAAGTGAGATTCTACAATAGAATATCGGTTATCTGTATACCAACTGCCTTTTGTTTTACAAGGGCGAAAGGAAAAAAAAATGAGGAAAAAGGAATTCGAATAGAGAGAAAATACAATTTTTTTTAAATTTTCTATAAGAACATTTGTCGAGCCGTGGGCCGAAGATTCACATGATGCGTGCTACATTCACATTTCCCATTTGCCCATATTACTTTGTGTGTGAGTCTTTTTTCTCTATATCATTGGGGAGCCGAGAGCAACGTTCTGGCCACCATACTAAAATCGTGAAGTACTGAAATGGTGAAAGCTCAACGACAAGAAGCTCTTCTGTTGTAGCTCTTCTGTTTTTGGTGAAAGTAGAATGAAAGCGTGGAATGTCATGCGCTTCTCTCTCTCTCTATTTCTCGCTCTCTCTTTCTCTCTACACACACACAACACATACATACGGAGACGACTGAGATAAACATCGAGATACATGGATGACATCATGCCTTGTTTTTCTCTTATATTATATTCCGGAGGATCACCAGTTTGTCCCTGCCTACATGAAAGCATACGTAAATCTCTATGTACTGTCATATAGTAATAATATGACGCATCATATTCTTTCTCATACTTTCTCCATATACAATTCACAATACTCTGTACATATAAACACAAACCCACACATACATATATGTATATTCGTATAATACATAGTTTTCACTGTTTAGAGTCATCTAACATAACTTTTCTCTTTAATATGCCTCCAAGCAGAAATAGTATTTGACTGTAGCGCTCTATAAAAGTCGTATACAAACACAGAGAGAGAGAGAGAGCGAGAGAGGGAGAGAGACTATAAATTTAGATGGAAGCAACAGCACATGGTTATAAGTGTAGATTTTATATGTATAAATGGGTGTGCACACGTAAACGTTGGGGATGTCAAATAAAACTGAGTGTGGTGGTTCTCTTGATTCTCCTATACGGAAACCCAGGAACTGGAAACTAGTCCATTTTCATTTCCCTAGTAAGTAAAGAAAGAAAGCAAGCAAGCCAGCAAGTAAGGAAGGAAGGAACACGAGCACGAGCTGAGTGTAGAACGCGAGCAAACTGTATTATGGTATTATGTAGCTACAGTTGGAGAGTGGAGATGGAATAAACGAGAGAGAGAGAGAGAGAACGTGAAAACGACAACGAATGAACGAACGAATGAACGAATGAACGAACGAAGGCAGAGGAAAACGTAATATAATACGAGACTCGACGGTTGCTCTTGGCATTTCATGTGTGCGGCTTGTCTTAAGCACAGTCCATTCTCTCACCAGCCACCAACCACCCACCACCACCAACAAATCTCGCTCTTTTCCTCTTCTTCTTCGTCTTCTTCTTTGTACATACAACTTGTCCACGTCCTTTTCCTTTTCCTTTTCCTTATTTGTACACAGTCATCACATCACGGAACAATTGTCTTGTGTGACTTCTCTCACGCTCTTTCCTTTCCGACTTCTGACTTCTGACTTTAGTTCAAGCTCCAAATATTTTTGTAAATATAGAGACGGGATGAAAAATAATAAATATTAGATATAATTTCTCCCTTGATAGTACAGAAAAATACTGAGAGAGAGGGGAAAGGAAGGTTATACTTGGATATATGTAGCTTTGGGCTTTGAGTGTATTCAATTCAAGTGTGCGTTTGAAGAAAACGTTAATCTACGGAGGGAAGAGCAATTCAACTGGCGTTCCCGTTATTATCATCGTTGTTGTTGTTGTGCTCATTGGCTCATTGAGAGCAAGATTGAAAAAAAGAAGAGAGACGGAAAATCCCTTAAATTGAACCCAGAGACAGTGACTTGGACTATTTGTGTTGTTGTTGTTACTGCTGCTGCTACCGTTGCTCTGTTATTGCACAGACTTCTGTTTCTTTTCCACTCGGATTTTTTTCCTCTCCGTTTCTTTTTCCTGTATGTACGGACCAACAACTTTCTCTAGCATACACCACACAGTTTCTTTCTCTACTGGAAAAGAATGAGAATGAGTGAAGAGTTGTGTTTGTACAGTGAACTCGGGGAGTAATATTAAGACCAAGTGAATTACAGTTTTACGCTGGTCATTGCATCTTGTCACGCTGGTCATCTCCTTTGGATCTTTCTCTCTTCGAATCCTCCCTTTTCTCGCTCACTCTCTCTCTCTCTCTCTCCTTGATCGCAAGTCTCTGATAAATCACCGGATTCTCATCTCGTATCTTGCTGCATCCCAATCCGGTTTGTTTGCTCTTCGTGTTTTCCTCGTTTCACTTCCTCCCACAACAAACCACAAACCATTCATTAAATCTTGCGATCCTCTACATACATTTCCACGGGTGAGACATCAAATTAAAGACTTAGAAGTGATAAATTGTACAATGCACAAAGCACCACGATCACAAAGCCCAAATAACCGTTATTTTGGTTATCAAAATAAAATATAATATAAATAAAACAAACAAACAAAGAGAGTCCAAAAGTAAAATAAATAAATAACAATTTCTTGGGACTTCCAATCCAAATTCAAAGCTTTTAACATAGAAAAAAACAACAAGGAAAGTAACTTTACAAGTGACAGTGACGGAATAAAAAATTTCGACAGAATTGGTAAGTGAAATTGAAATGGATTTCCTTTTACTTATATGTATACTTTTCTTTAAAAATATTCTCTCTTTTTTCTTACAACCATAGGTTTCTTTTTGGGGGGGTGTTTAGTTTTAAGAGACACGAAAAGAAAGTTTGGGGGAAACATTTTGTGTAAATTCAATTTGTTGGTATTTTCTTAAAGGGTGGTAAAACTAGGCTGGAATTGTTTATATTTTATTTACGGAGAGAGAGAGAGAGTCCGTGGGGAATGCATAGTTGAGGCTTCACCGTGGTCACATAACAATGTTTCACAGTCTCCCAGCAAATACTTTACACCTCCCCACATACGTATTCATATAGTATATACACAGTCAAACATTCCCATTGCACCAAGTCAAATAAATACCCATCCTCTCTCTCTCTCTCTCTCTCTCCATTGGAACAGGTCTCTAATCGTAATTGTATGTATCTGTACAGGCCGTTTGGGGAATTTCAACACATTGCGGTAGAACACAACAACAGTGAAATGTCAGTACGGCAAATATCCCATAAATAGCAACTTTTCCAATTTCCCTGTATCGACATGTAAAAGGGGGAAAAAATCCAACTGCTGTAAAATGCAAGTACTTGTAGATACACGACAAAATCCATTCCATAGATATTCGAGAACACCAAAAGTTGTAACAAATATTCCTGCTCTTCCATCAATAAATGCTGGGGATATACAAATCCATCCCGGCAAGATTCTCGAGAACATATAGGTTTTTTGTTTTACTTTCATCTTGAAGGGAAAAAACAGTTCAAAGGTCGTCAAAACACAAGGAAAGAAAAACCTCGTGAGGTATCTGAAGAATTTGGAAAAATTTCCAGAATATCTATCAGAAAATGTCCTGAATTTTATCAGTACCTACACAATTATTTTTCATTGATCGCAATCGCAATTCAAATGGCGTTATATGATCAGTACTGAATCCTCTCTTCTCAGCTACTGATATATTATTTTTTGGCTGGGACTTTGGGAGTTCAAGAAAGAGTTAGTGGTGTGCATAAACTCCTCTTAAATTCATTTCTCTAGAGAATCCCAAAATATTTATTTTTTCTTGTAAATAGTAAATAGTCTCCCCATTATTTTGTTGGGCATTCATTTTCTTACGGTTGGCCTCATCGACATTGGAAGTAATTTGTATTTTCATTGAAATCCAAATAAATAAATATAAATTCTCTCTCTGCTCTGTGTGCAGGAGTTGAGCATGAGTGAAGACGACAGGATGTGTTTTTGTTTGTGTCTATGCACACGTTCGTATGATATTTGTGGGGAGTAAATTATATTTCATATTGATTTTATTTTGTTGGGGCAATAACATCTATTTTGGGGAAATGTGTGGACTTGTGGATAGACATGAAAGGAATGTTTGAAGTTTGAAGGGGGGAGTAAATGGGAGTAAAAGGGAAAAGGAATTAAGTATGCTTAGCATAAGAGGAGTGCCAAGTGTGTCATCGGTATTAGTAAAACTGCATTGGAGATTAAACTAGTCTATTAGTCTAACTATTATATGAGGAGAATTCAAAAGGAAGATAAAGAGAAAGAGGAAGAGAAAGTGCTGCTCAAAATTTATTTAGGTATACCTAATTCTAAATGTGTGTGTGGGTGGGTGGGCGGTTGGTTGGGTGATTGGTTGGAATTGAAATTGTCTGCGGTCCACTCTGTATTTCCCTCCACTAAAACCAATTGACAGCACTGAAACAACAATAACCATGAGCGCTCTCTCTGCATCATTTATCATTTGAGCATGATATTCCCCAACATTTAGAATCTAGAGTAATCAAAGTCCGCACTCAAACTAATCATAAGTGCTCGAGAGCTCGAGGATATACAGAATACAGATGGAAATTTATTCATTTATTCAAGAGGAGGAAAACGAACGAGACACTTTTTCTTATGAGTATTGATCGTTTTTTTGTGTCCCGTGATACTTGAATGTATACGAAACAAAATGATAATGAAATGAAATATTGAGTTAGTTTGGGATTGCTCAATTTCCATGAATGGTTGGATTGCTTAATAATAATAATGATGGTAATAATGACAATTTTGTTGATGTTTGTGTTTGTATTCAAGTTATGGGCAAGAAGAAAGAGTCCAAGCCGTTGATAGTGAAAAGTGGGAAGGAGCAGGACGAGGAAGAACAGAAACGTGGACGAAAGTCCTCATCCTCCTCCTCATCCTCCTCATCCACATCTCCAACGAAAGAAGAACAGAAGAGTAGTAGTTCGAGTAGGAAAATAGTGATTCCTCCCGTCAAGAAAGGACCAAAGGGTAAAATTAGTTCAGTCACAATACGACCCACACTGGCGTCTGTTCATGAAGCCTCTGCGGAGGCTGACGATGGACGGAGCAATTCCAAGGAAATGAACGATGAGGGAAAGTGCCTGAGGAATCCCAACACCACCCAAAACTCAACACTAACAAATCTCAATGAGTCTCTTGATGAAGTCAAGTCATGTCCGGGTTTTTTTGGTGTCCGAAGTTACCTTCACCATTTCTATGAGACCGTCAATCACCCCAATACTCCCGGCACTGTAAGTCACACACACATATAAAAATAAAATAAACTTTCTCTTTCCCTTTCCTCGTCCTTTCCTTCCTTCCTTCCAATTAAGTGTAGACACTAAACTGGGTCAATCTCCCGTCCCTTCACACTCAAACATCATCCCACACAACTTTTCCTACACCTTGACGAAAAAAAAAAGAAACTCACTTTTTATTATTCTTCCCACATATTTATTTTTTCCATCTACGCATACGATATCCATCACACATTTAGGCCACCGTTTGTACTGTATTTACCCTTTTTTATCATCATCAAAAGCCTTCAATTTTCTACGAATTTCATATAGTTTAGACTACACTAGAAAATTTTACAAAAAAAAAGCTTTTCATTTCATCCGAAACAATTTAATGAATCCCAAATCTCACTTTCTTCAAAGTACAAACTACAAACTCCAATTCCACTGTTGACTGTCAATTTTCAACTTTCAACTTGGACTCACTAAACAATCCAGAATTCCAACTTTGTACATCCACACGTCCCCCAGTTTTCTCCGTACACAGAAAATCCAATTGAGATTCTTGTTTGTAATTAATTTACGCTCATGATTTCCGTACCTTCCATTTGACTCACAATGTGATAGCGCATTGATAAAAACAACTGAATCCCAATGTACAGAGAGAGAGAGAGAGAGAGACATCACAATGAATTTTTCATTTCGTTTAGCCCTGCAAACAGGAAAAACAGAGAGAGAGAGAGAGAGCTTCATGCATTTGATGGCTATGTTAGTCTTTACATATTCTCATCGTTAGAACTGGGAGGTGGAGAACAACTGAGAACTGAATGGAGATACGGAGGTTCATATGTAATCCGGGCAAAGTGGAAAAAGTAATTTAAATTGCAAATTTCAAATTAAAATTCACATACATAATTCCATTTAGTATTTAGTGTAGAGGATGAGGATGATCTCAGTCCCTTTGTCTCTCTCTCGCTCTCACTCTTTCTCAATTAATTATAACGATCCGTCTTTCCACACAATTTAAATTTTAAACGTGTCTGTTGGTGTTGATGTTGGTGTGAGGAGGGAGTGACAGTGACAGGATGCTATTGCTATTTTCACTGTGCGTATACAGGTGAGGACAATGTGAAACACATTCCTATCCAAACAGAAACAGAAACAGAAACAGCAAAATAGTAAACTTTGATGAAATAATCTTGGCTTAAGTGAAAGCTCATTAGAGCATCAAGTGTCATTTTGTTCTCTCTGTCTCTCACTCTTGTTCTTGTTCTTTGTTCTTTGGGCAACATTGCCATCATCCACGCGGGCCGAAGACCTTACCGCTTTCACTCCTCCCGTCTTCACTCCTCCCGTCTTCACTCTTGTACGTCATCTCCACTCGTCTCACTCTCTTCCCATGGCCTAAATTTCCCTCTATCATCTCTCTCTCTCTTTCTTTCTCTCTCCTTTTCTCTCTCTCTCTTTCTCGCTCTCCTTTTCTCTCTCTCTCTCTTCTATACACTGCTATTTCTTTGGCATTGTGGTATTTGTATTCAACTGGTACGAACGAGGATGTGAGAGGGACAGGATTTCTGCGTATAACCATATCAAGACAGAGAAGCTATATCGTATAGCATGAGATTGAGAATGACTCTGTCTTCATGGCACGTCGGTTGTCGTAGGCATAAAGATGTGGGACACATTTTATATACATAATATATAAACTTTCTCTAGGTATCGCGCGCAATCCATCCTGTATTAAATCCAAGGGAATTTGCGTGGGACGCGAAAGTCTTAGCAATGAAACGGATCTGCTTGAGAATATCAAAATGGAGTAAGGCGTACAGGAAGGGAAATGAACGGGGGAGACAAAGTTTGGGTACATTTCCATCATATATCGTACAGATATTCCATCTTGTTACACCTATACACTGTGTGTGTGTGTGTGTGTGTATGTGAAAGGGAAATCAACCAGGTTGACAAGTGGCCTTCTCAATCATCTGATTAATCTTCTCCCTTGTAAAGCATACATATTATATAGCTACATAGTTTTAAAACCCAACGGGATTCCCAATCAACTGTCAAAATGATCAAAGGAGAGAACTTCATCCTTTAAACAGTTGTCTGAGTGTTGAGAAAACTATGCACAAATATTAGAGTACAGATTACAAACGACGGAGTTTAATTAACTTACACAAATCACAGGACATCTTGATGATTTTGTAATTATAATTACAATTAATTATAATTATACTTTGAGACTTTTAGACTGCAATTCCCATTACATTCTCGAGCTGCGAGATGTCAGAATTCAGAATTTTTGTGGTGGGCAGGACAGAACAATGGGGGGGGGGGGGGGGGGGGCTAAAAAGGGGTGAAGGGGAGAATAAAAAAAAATTCAATGACTTTCGATTAAAGTAAGTGAGCAAGTCCATACACTTAAAATTTAAATTCAGCTCTGATATTTCATCTCTCTCTCTCTCTCTTCGGCTCATCTTGGCACTACGTGAGTTAAGACGACCGCTTTGTTTGCCAAGAAGATTGCCAAGCCTTGGGGACGTTAGCATTGTGTACACAACTTGTGTATGTTGAATGTACTGTCCATTCGGATAAAAATGATTATTGACTTTTTTGGGGAGTTGGCGCAGCGACGATGTGATATCCTTGGAAGTTGGAAGCGAAACCAAGATAAAAGCTTTTTCGCTTCCAAATTCCAAAAAAATCACGTCGTCGCTGCGCCAACTCCAAAAAAAGTCAATAATCATTTTTATCTGAATGGACAGTATGTACGTGCGTGCGTGGGAGCAAGAGGAGGATTCTTCATTCAATTCAAAAGAAAGGAGCATGGTGACTTCTTCATGCATGCCTCTGTATATTTTCTTATATTTATTATTGCTCTCCATTTTCTTTCCATTTCATTCCACTTCCAAGAATTCCCAGAGAGCTCTTTGTTTTTTATAATTCACATTCCAAATGTCATCCAATTTATTATATTTTCCTTTCTCTTTTCGTGAATGCACTTGGTTTTGTATTGGCAGAAGCAGTGGAAATATTTTTTTTTTTTTTACACACATTTTCCATTTGAATCCTTTTTGAATCTCATTGACTTTTGACAGGCTGCCTACATAAATTTGCATTTCCTCATTTAATTTCAATAATTTATAACTTTATAACTGAAACAATTTATCTGTAGAGAAACTTGACATCCTTAGAAATTTTCAAGTTGAGGATTTACTAGATCCAAAAGTTTATAAGTTTCCTTCATATCATATCATATCAGTGGAGCTGGCATTTTGGTAATGAATGCAGCCGGCGGGGAGGTCTTAACTTTCTTTTCATATGGAAAGCATCTTGGGAAAATGAGACGAGGTAAAGTTTGTTAGGAGAAAGAGACACACGTCATGTAGCATGGTTATTTTTGAGGGTGAAGGGACACAATGTACAGATTCTGTCAAAGATGATAAGGTAAATTATGGAGATTTTCAGGATCATTAGTATCTTTTTCCTCCATTAAGTAAGAGGACTATGAGAATGAGACGAGAGTGCAAAAAAAAATGTGTGTGGTAAAGAAAAAGGAGGAGGAAAAAAATGAAGGAAACCGACAAAATCGCAAACGAACCAAAAACTTACCGGCCCACACAAATTTGCATACACTCCAACACACTACAGCAAAGGAGCGACAGAAAGAAGGGGAAAAGCGGAGAGTCTCCTCACATGTTGTAGAGCCACAGAGAAAGCAAGTGAGTGAGTGAACCAACAAACGAAGGCAAACGAACGGGGAAAACGGAGATGAAAAGAAAGAAAGTATAGAATAAGGATGTTTTCTCCTTGCCCCATTATCTACATGTACGAATCGTGAACGACGAATTTTATACGACATGATCTCATCTTGCTCTCTCTCTCGCTCTTTCCTCAACAACCGTTAACTTCCACCCAGACATCCATAATGTAGTGTAAGTCGCAGAAGTAAGTCGGTTATCAGAGTGAAGGCTCTTTCTCTCTCTCTCTCTCCTTTCTACGTGTACACATTCTATACAGATATTTGGCAAGGCAGTTGATGTGGTAGCGAGTGATTTTCCCCTTTTCCCTCTCTTCTACTTGTACTGATATTTACATTTAACCTATGTAAAACTTTACTCGGTATATATTTCTTTCTACAGAGCAGGCTACAAAACTACAGAGATATCCGAATTTTCTTTTTGAATCTCTGGCCGATCTCAATACACATATAGAAATGTTCTCTATTCTCTATTCATTGAAGAATCTAGACCTAGATTTAAAGCCCAAGAAAGATAGGCGACCTATTCAACGTTCAAGTTAACGTTATACCGCTGTCCTTTCTCTCTCTTTCTCTCTCTCTTTCTCTCTCTCTCTCACTCTTGCTCTCTATCTTTCTCTCTCTTGAGATCGATAGAAAGCTTGCTTAGAGAAAGGGTACTTACAATAACGATAAGTTCTCTCTCGCTTTCTCTCTCTCTTTTGCTCCGTTCTTTTGAACACCCACGGCGGAAATATCTCCATATAAATACACGCACAAGGAATTTGAAAGAATTTTTCTCATGATGAGAGAACTAATGTAAAACTAAAAAGGAGCTCTCTATTTCCTGTATACAAAATAATATTATAAGCGTTATATGATCCCATAATTTTCCGCGCAAACACACGTTTTCATCATCCAATACAAACTTGACTCTGTTCAACGAATTTTTTCAAAAGGGAAAAAGTTCTTTTAAAGATACAAAAGTGAATCAATACAAATGATTTTTTTTTTGGTTCATGATTCTACAATAGAATTTTCTATTTTGGCGTAGGCGTATACATTTTAGATATACACGTGCAAAAAGTAGACTTTTTATATGGTTGTCGACACGGGCGAAATTTATTTAGGTAAGTTTTTTTATGGCAACGGAGAAGGTTTTTTTTGGGGCTGTGCGTTGCGAAACACGAAGAGAGAGAGAGAGAGACAGACAGAGAGAGAGAAAGAAAGAAGAGGGTGGTAGGGATCTTTTCATTTCATCATGTGTCGTCATTGGGTGATTTCATCATTTTATGTCCCAAGTCAATATTGAGTATATGTTCACGATTGCTCGCTTCTTTTCTCCATGGTAGTTCAAAGGAGAGGGATACAAAGTGCCTCGAGCTGAGACAGATAAATTTTTTCCCCCTCAGATAGTTTCAATTTCAATACGCTCGAATCCTTTTCGTCTCCACGAGGATCAACTTTAGCCGTATCGAAAATCACGAGATAAGTTATTTTTAAAAGATTTACAGGATACATAAAAGAAAGTCGGATGGGAGATGGAAACATTATCCAATTTATTTGTTCCCTATTTTTTTTCATCACATCGACGCAATCCGCTTTGTGTAGTCATCTGTGTAAATTGAGAGAGAGAGAGGAAGAGAGGAAGAGAGTGGTCTGTAAATAAGTTTATATCAACTATATGAGTTACAATGTCGTTACAAGTGAAGATAAATGAAGAGAAGCGGAGACAATCCAATGTGTTTGGATGTCTTGAGTACAAAAAATACACGAATACGCAATTCGACTTTGAATTCTCAAAGTGAAAGTCAAAAGAATTGATTTTACTGACTTTTCTTGGATTTTCCTTTGAACTTCTCCATAGACCGACTAAAAAGCCTTTGAAGAATTTCCATCTATAATAAGATTTACTCGTCGTCCGAACTTAAAAAAAAAACCTTGAGCATTTACAGTCTCTGAATTGGATTAGCTGGGGGTTTTTTTCGATTAAATTCCTGTTTTTTTTCTTTTTTTCATTCGCCTTGTATGTCTTCAAACAAGTTAACTGGAGAGAGACGACTTCAATTCAAAGGAGAGTCTCCAATTACCCAAAATACACACACACACACACACACACACACACACATTCACAGATAAATATCAAAGACATTCTTTTCCCCTTCATTTAAGTCTTCAAATCCCCATGTCCATGGACAGACATTTCTTGTTGTATTTACACACACGAGCTCTAGATATATCTTATAAATAAACTGGATCGGCAAATATTGACATTTGATTTGAAACAATTTTCATTTCGAATTCTCTGCATAGAATTCCCTTTGCTTCAATTTGTGAATCCAATTCTCTCCATGTGAATACCCATCGCATGTTCACTCCCCATTATTTCCTCAAATTGAAAAAGTGCTAGTTGGTTTTTTTAATGCCAACTTCCAACATACAAAGTGCAGAGTCGGTACTGTAATTATTTTCAGTGAAATGGGAAATGATTTATAAATCTCTTGGATAGTTTAGATAATGTGAAGATAAGGTATACTTTGGAAAATTTGAAATATATCTAAAAACATACTCGTAGCTCTCAAGCCATTTAAAGCAAATGTTAAATGTTTGCAAAAGAAACGTTTTTTTCCCATTTTTCATTTTAATTTTCTTCCATTCTCGTTTTTTGTTTGGGGAAGATTTTGGAAAAAATACGTACATACATATATGAAAATTTTATGGAGTGTAAGTGAAAAGTTGTGGAACTTTTTTACTTTCATTTTTAAATGTTTGGATGAAAAAAGAAAAAAAATCGATGGGTGTTTTTCTTTTAGTTTCCACATTTCGATATTTACACACACTCAAGTAAAAAAAAATGTAATACGTCTGTTCCATCTTTTCTTTTGTATAGCAGTGTTTGTGTGTCCTTTTGATAGAAGAAAAAGAGAGAAAGAAAGAGAGAGAAAGAGAGAGAGAGAGAGAGAGAGAAAGGAAAAAAAATTGTGTAATCTACAATTCAAAATCAGACTTTTGAAATCCATCAAAAATCCTCACAGTGCACTGCACTGCATTTCGATATGTGTGTTTTGGTGGACTGTTACTGTGGGTAAAAAGGAATTTATTCTATTGATTTTCCTTTTTTCTTCTTCTCCTACACACTTTTAAATCGCCGATAGTTTTCTCTTATCGTCTGAATGGCTGAGTGGCTGGTTTTTTCTCTCCATTTCTCTCTCTCTCACCCACTTTCACTTCTATTGTTTCATGTATAGCGTCATCATACAAAGACGAATGTTTCTCTCTTCAAGTGCATATGAGAGAGAGAGAAAGAGTTATTTGGAACGTCGGATATGTTGGCATTTGGGGACTTTTGAATATTTTCAAAACACTTTTTCTCTTTTACTTTCCCTTTCTCTCCTTCGATTCCGTCTCTTCACTCCCCATTCCATTCAAACTTCAAACCATGAATGAAAGGGGGGAGAAATACACAAAAAAATGACTAGTTCTTTTTCAAACCAAAAATCAGGCAATTAAAACTTAAAAGCACATTTCCTTATATGAAAATACTTTATTTCCATTTTATTTTGTAGTGTTTAACCTTGAGGGAAATGTTTCATATATTTTACATAAAGTAAAGTCTGGAGTCTTTTCATATTTTCAAAAATGGATGCAGAAAGGATGGAATCGGTGTATATAGTTGTGCGTGAGGAAACTACTGGGTACTTTCCCCATTAACCCCCCGCCGTGAGTGTTTAAAGAAAGATAAAAGAGTACAAGTAAAAACGACAGAGACGAGAAGGAAATTTCCAGGTTCTCATTTCCTGGTTATAAAAGGAATGAATTCTGAGGATTTTAAAAACAATAAATTCTTTTTATTGAACGTGAATTCACACAGTTATTTTCAAGACCTCTGGACTTTTATTTTTGTTTGGATTTCGTTTTGATGAAAGTGAAAATTTGTCTCTGATGTTTCCTCGCATCAACAAAAATAAGCTTGAATGGATTTTGTGTGTGGAGTTTTGGATTTGTGGGTTTAGATAGAGAGAGAAAGAAGAGGGAGAAGGACAAGAGCTTCATATTTCCTATTCTGAGTAATATGATTTGATTTCATGCGTCATGCTTCGTAATTTTCATTAATCAAATGTCATGGTAGGGAAAAGGAAAAGGAATTAGGTATGAGGAATTAGAGAATGAGAGAGAGAGAGAGACAGAAGAGTGAACATCCGTATCGATCTTTCATCATATCCTGCTCACAGGTATCTCCTGGGGTAGTTGAGTTGAAAAAAAGAGAGGAAAAAAACATGTTTTATCTCATCTCATCAGTTCATTTGGATCTTGATGGAAGGGCCACGACTCACAAAGCTACCCGAGAGAGAGAGAGGGAGAGAGAGAGAGAGAGAGTTCCTTGTCCTGCTCCTATATGGACATGTAATGACATTATTAATATGATCAACTCAACTACTCTCCCATGGCTCACCAACAAGGGACAAGAGTTGCCAATCTCATTTATTAAATGAACACTGGTTAATTTCTCAAGCTAAAAATACATTCGTTTTCCTCTTCTTCTTCTTCCATCTTCTACTTCCTCGTCTTCTCGCATCTCACAAACTTTGGATATGGATTCCAAAGAAACTTTTTTTCAAATTAACTTACCTTTCTATACACACAGCATAAGTTTTCCGCCCACCCACGAACTAAACACACACACAAGATGACTAGACCAGGCTTAAACTCATCCCGTTTTAGTTTTGAACAAAAAAACTTTTCCTCCGGAACGAACAACCCCATTTCTCATTCTCTACATAGTTTTTTTTGTACTCGTTCCAGCTTTTTCTCTAAATGAAAACTTGATGAGAATTCGATATTCCATTTTATCTGCATTCTGATTCGGAAGGAAATATATCGTACAAAAAAGTATGGAGCGCATACTTTCACTTGTTCCATCTCCCCCCAAAGACTTTCCTTTTCCTGAGCGGAAGAGGAGAATTTCCAAAACTTGGGTATGTATCACAATCACAATCAGAATGAGAGGACCCAAAAAGAACAGGAGCCGATGTGGAACAAATGAGAGAGAGAGAGAGAGGAAGAGAGAGAGAGAGAGTCGAATGAATGGGAACTTGAACGAGTTGCAATAATTGGGGAACAACAAAAGGAGTTGGTTGTGAGAATCAGAGGCAGCGTGGGTGTGGATGATGATGATGATGATGAGAATCGCACAAGTTCCTCGAACATTTCATTTTAATCTGGTAAATTATATTTACATAGTACAAGTAAAGCGCTGTGAACGACGCACGTCAACAATTTTTGATATTGTACATCTTATGTGATATAAAAATATGAAATGTTATGTAATTGCTAGGAATCGTAATTATGCCAGTCTTCACAAATTACTTGAATACAGTTATAGTCATAGTCATAACAAAATAACGATAAGAATAACGATTATGGAATGTGTATATGCATGAGATATGAAGTTTTTCATTCACTTTCACTTGATAAATCCGGCAGTACTGTACCAGGGAAAAAGTTACAACTTTCCGTCTTCAAAAACAAAAAATGCTGAAAAACGCAAACTAAACCTCAACTTGAACTTCTCCCTTCTTTCATTTCTTGTACAGTCAACCAGGCTTTGCTTTGTTTATACGGAAACAAAGGTTTCTTATGCGAAAAGAAAGGTGAAAGTTTTTTTTGTATTTAGGGTTTGTATTTTGTATGCTAAAATTGAGCTGAAATAAGGCTAAAATATGAAAGAAGAAGAAAGGATGAAAACAAAATAAAACAATGGGTTTCAGTGCTTAGAGTTTCACTTCCACTTCCACTTTTGTACTTTTACTTCTTCCAGTCCAAGTTTTTTTTTGGTGTGGGCGGAGGTAAAGACTCAATGCAGACGGTACACGGCAGAATGCACACACATACAAACATTAAGCAAGGAGAAGGAAAAACTGCCGGATACCCAAGATATTGTATGTAAGTTCACATAAAACATATATAGGACACGGATATAGGCAGTTCGTATGGGAATGTGGAGGGATGGTTAAATACAGCGATCTAGGGTACAGATATAAGTAGCAGTAGCTCCTTCATCAATCACACTGCAAACTCATTGTCAAAGTTTTTCTTATCTTTTCTTCCCTTCCCTTGGACCACAGAACAGAGCCGTTGAATGTAGTGGAGAAAGAGAAAGAGAAAGAGAGGAAAACAGGATCCGTATGCACTTTCTTCAACTTCAAGTTGGTAAAACTCTTGTCATTAGACTTTCCCTAATGACAGGCTTGAATGTTGAACGGACATCACGTGTGTGTGTGAGAGTTTGTGGGGAAATTCTCATCGTCATCGTCATTGCCATCGTCAGTGCCACATCAATGGGATGGAATATCTACAAAATTCTTATCAATTATCCTCAGATTCTTCCTCGACTGCGTAGTTAGTCCACAAACATACATACACACATCCACAATACACATTGGGAACTCCCTTTTCTTTCCCAGCACGTACATATTCACCGTGTCGGCTTCCCAGAAATAGAACAAGAACAAGTTGGACAAAGAAAGTCACATTTCCCTTTTATCTCCATACTTTCTCTTTCTGCATCTGACGGACAAAAGGAACGGAGGGAACGGTCTTCTTCTTCTTCTTATTCTGCATCTCTTCATAATTTTCATCGTTTCCCTAGTCAATTCCAGGAAAAGTTTCCAATTGTTTATTTTTGTCTCGTTGGAAACCGTTGAATTATTCCTTTTTTTCCCTTTCATTTTCTTACACACGCTCTGGACTGCAACTCATTCAATGATGAAGACTCAACTCGTCCAGTCTATTTGGGTCAAAAGAATCCGATGATTTTAATGGTGCACACGCGGCCATTAAATTGACCATTAATTGTTGCATTCAATTTTCAAGTTGAAAATGGATACGGAAGACGTCAGTTAGAGTGTTTACTTTATTCGCAATTCGAATAAACGTTGCCATTTACAATATACATAAATTGGACAAGGACAAAAATAGCATGGTATTGCTGACACATAAAATGGAGAGTGAGTGAAAGGAAGATGAGTGATGAGGAATTTTCGGTTTAAAAATAGAAGGGGATTTCAAGAGGAGGATTATGAAACGACGAAGAATATTCTATTGGTTTGTGAATAGAGATAGAGATGATAATGATGATGATGATGATGATGCAACAGAGGACAGGACGTTTTTTATATGGCCGTGATGAAATGTAAATAATAATGTGGGTTTGATTGTGTGATTGAGAGTGGAGGATCGTTAAAAGATAGATGATGACTTTAGTTTTTGAACTGACTCAAAAGTTTCTTGACTGCTGTGACGAAGGAGCATGATGAAATCCACTCTTGAGCTGTATGTACTGTCATGTTCCAGTATTTAGAAGGTGGCCATGTGGAAAATCAACCACAAGAGTTAATGTAAATTCTCAAAGTTTGTTAGTACAGCGAGCGAGAGAGCAGAGAGAGAAAGAGAGAGAGAGAGCATTTCGTTTTGGTGGTTCTGTCTTGGTGTATTGTGTGGATGTGAATAGTAGACTAGGGAATAGAGGAATAGATGGTTCCGTTTACTGTTACTGTTTTTATTCTTCCTCATTTTCTCCGAGGCTTCTGGATGATGATGATGATGGCACATGGAATGAGCACATGTTGAAAACTCATTTATGGTAGGAACAATGAGGAAGTCGCCGAGTGTAAATGTGAATATGAATTAACTATTCTCGGGAGTCGTCTTCACACACACAGACGAGTCCATCTCATACCATCTCACCATCGCCTATCCCATCCTCTATATGTATGTATATATACCTATATATATATTAACAGATGAGATAAAAGCACAGACTCGCTTGGAACATTGAGACAAAGGACAATGCACAGTTTCACGCTGTCAGCATGATTAGATTTTACAACACTTTCTCCAACAGTTTAGTCCCCATTCACAGCCGTTACAGCTAATCCCATCCCAACTTTCTCTTTCCTTCACATTCACACAAACACACACACACAGACACACACAAACACAGGCACAGAGTTCAACCAAGTAAATAAAATTACTCTCATATCCGTTGCAGTCTCAAATCTCTCTCGCTTGCTCTCTCTCTCCCTCTTCCGCCTATCTCTGTTGACACTATTAACCCGGCGTTTATTTAAGGAAAAAATAAATAGAATCCTTTTAAAAAGAACAGCCATACCTTGATATTAAGTACACACAAATCCTGATATTTCCGAAATGTCCTGACCCACCACAAATATACGTCTTAATGTAACGTAATGTAATGGAGAAGTAGGTTATGTATGTACGATGGATTTGGTTTATGGTTGACAGGAAGAGGACTTTCTCTATTTGATTCATCCCAAAGGACGTAAATGTGGGGCACTTTGGTTCAAAATTGGTTTGATAATTGGAGCAACATTATTTCTATTGGGTGCAATTGCCATTGTGATTGGTTACGCGATCCCCAAACAGGATGTGATTGTGGGGAGGAACGATGAGTATGAAGTCGTGGACAAAGACGCCGTCCGATTCAATAAGAATTTGGACATTTGTAAACTCATTGGACTGGCGGGGTTTTGTTCTGGAGGACTCGTCCTCGTCATTAGTTTACTCGCTCCGACTTTCACGAGCACTTACTGGGAGGATGATCCCGCCACAGAACCTTTCCGTGTCTCCCTCAGCTCCTCTCTCATCTATGATGTCGAACCCAAAAGTCCTATACCTGTCACCGAGAAAATCAAATGCATTCAACCCATTTGGAGCGATTAGGATGGAAAATGAAGGGAAAACCATCCAAAATATCACAAAAGAAGCAAGGAGAAGAAGAAGAAGAAGAAAAAAAACTTGTCCAAATTCCAAATTCGCTCAAAGGATGAGCTCAAAGAAGAGCAAGAGAGAGAGAGAGAAAGGAAAAGGAAATCAATGGAAAAGAATAAAAGAAAATGACGATTTAAAATAAATAAGAAGAAAAACAGATTATTATAAAAAAAACGAAGAATTATGATCTTGATGAATGTCGGCGATAGCAGTATTTTGTAGACTTATCCAATTGTATTATGAAAGAATGCTAAACAAAAGTCAATCCTCATCTTTTTGTATCGTATCGTAACAATTCTGTCTTGTTTTCCTTGATAGTTAGTTAACTAAAAATATTTGAATTAGTTATAATTAAAAATTCCTTATGATTATTACAGTGAAGAAAAGAGAGAAAAAGAGAGAGAGTTTCTATGTACGATATATGAGTTGTGGTATGATTCAAGATATATTATGAATCATAATTTATGATACAGAATATTGGGCCTACTCCAAACATACCTAATTATGAATTATATAATATAAAAATGTACATTGTTCAACAATGATTGTTGAATGTATACGACAAACGTAGTAAACGTAACTCACTGTGACTTGACATACATAATGCGAATAATACAGATAATATAACTTAATAATAATTATTATTGCTCTTAATGTTGAATGTACAATCTACATTATCTACAAGCTGCAAAATCAATCAACTCATGACTGGTGCTGATGACTACGGACTTATTTTTCTATTTGTATATCGTCTCGTACGTGTTTTCCCTGCCAAATGGTCCACTTCACGTTCCTACATATTTTTGTTGTTGTTGTTGTTGGGGATGGCAGTCGATCCACATAATAGAAGAAATTGACCGATTTGAACAACACGTTTCCAATTAGACGCACCTTGAATTGATATTTTCATCAACCTTCCCCATATTTTATCGTATGTAATTAAATTTAAATGATTTTATGTAATAAGTTAAATGTAATCCAAAATGTATTTTTATTGTTGAGAATATAAATTGTTGATGATTTAATTTTAATGAGTAGAATTGAATTTAAAGGAAGAAGTAGTCGGGTAAAATCAATATCAGTAGTTTAAAATACCATATATAAATAATGATAATTATATTTGTAGTTATGACAAGGATAATTTATATGGATGACGTAGTTTCTTCTTGTAGTCTCGTCTTAACCAAGGGATTGTAAGTACATCTGTATTTTAACTCGACATCCGTGTACCACTTTAACGTCTGTCCGTACATACGTTATACAAACACAAATCCAAAACAATATACATATAGGATTTAATTGTAAATTTTTATTTTTTGAGACAAGCTTCATTCTATCTAAAATTAACAATGACATTGTAGTTACTTAAGTCTTCTTCATTTGTATTTAAATGTGGAAATGTCCAAAACAATGGAAGTTTAATGTGTCAAAAGTACAATAAAAACAACTTCTGAACTGAAATCTTATTGTATATAATTCAACGCGGAATCATTTGACTAACTAAGTATATAGAATATAGAATATCGTAGAAATAGAAGAAAAACAACGAATTGACAAGTTCTGTACAATTTCCATCATTTTGTAGTGTGATGTAACAACAAACAAGCTCTTGAAGATCCAGTTTCTTGTTTTTGTTTCTTAAGATATTTCACTTACAATTAATGTCACGAATCAAATCACAAGGAATTATAATTTTGAAACGTTGTGTCATAATTCAATATTCTTTGTATAGTACAAGTAGTAGAGTGTAGAAAGTTGAAATTCCCAGCTGAATGTTACTTTCACTGATTGCACTCAGAGCATTGAGACATCTTGCGAGACTTTCTCCAGCTTTCTCCAGCTTTCCTGCTCGCTTCAGTGAATTGCTGTAGCGGGAGCCGTTGTATTCGCACTATACTGACATCCAGAATGATTCTGTAGATAGCGCGGTGAAATGAGATCATCCGAAGCCACCACCGAGTTATTTTTCATCGTATCCCGAATCTGAAAATGTATCCCAACAAAACGTTAGATGGGTCTTCGAGTTCAAACACCTAATGAAATCCGACCCAACAAATTTCACATCTTGGTCTCTAGTTTCCTCTGTGAGGTGAGGGAAAATATTCAATGAAAAAAACTACAAAAAAAAATTCAAAAAGTCATCAAAATGAATTAATGAACAGATCTTGTGTCAAACGCACGATTCTATACCGACAGATACATCCGGACATTCCCCAAATAATCCTTTACCCTTTTGATTTTGTACTTTGTTCGTTTGATAAGGATAACGATAACGAAGATCGCTCATGTGTACAGATATGTGCGAAAGGGAATGAGAAACAACGAGGGCTTGTAAAGTAAATCGTCAGCAATAATTTTTCATAAGAGGGCATATTATTGTTCTCCGTTGCGTGCTCCACAGAAGTTACAACAGAAAACCATATTAAACTGTTGAATCGAAATTTTTCACTCATAATTTCATGCCAGGAGCTGAAACCACCGCGATTTTCCGAGGTCCGACAGTGATCAGAATGAACATTGACATCCCCCAGCTGGCCTTTAGTCCATCAGCTATTTCCTAGTTCTATTTCTGAATTTGAGGTTGTTCGAATTACTGAATAGATTAGTGTATATATATATATATATATATGCGTGTGTGCGTGTTAGGCTTGACGTATGGCTTGTGAGGTCAGACTATAAGACTGGGTGGATGAGAATACTCCAAGCATGTTGTGTGTCTGTGAAAAGAGCGTAAAAAACTATGACAAAGGAAGAGAAGAAGGGGTGAAGGGAGAAAAAATGACTCTATTACAGCCGTATTTCGACCCGAGTCAGCAACTAATGAGGAAAAATATTATATGGAGACATTCCGTACGTGCTCAGCCTCCCGAAAAACTTTGAGAAAGTTCTGACCAGCAACTTTTTTCAATTCATCGTCACTCCAACGTGGATTCTTGGCCAGTTCCATGAACAAATTGGGGTACATGGACGCATCCTCCAATCCTTTCGGTGTTCTATATCCCCCCACACACACACACATTTAACACACATTCATTAATTATTTTTTATTTCATATCACAACTCACATATAAACACACAAACTCTCTCTCTCTCACACACACACACATTATGACTTGTATAAACATTTCAAAATCTCAGAATCCTGCATCTATCTGTATTCCCCGAGTAGAAAGTAGAAAGTAGGTAGATATACAGATGTATACCAAAAACTACACACAGGAAATATCCGTTGGAACAAAAGTCCGTACACAAATGATGGTAATGGTAATAAATAATTCAAATTTAAGTAGAAGAGTTTTACTAAAAAGTTGGGCCTACGCACAAAAACAAATACAAAATCTCAAAAACACGCACATACAGAATACAGATAGGCATATACGATATACAACCGAGTGAGGGTGAGTAAAAGCCTCCGTGTTGTGTTGGGGGAAATGATAAGACAAATAGGAAAGAGACTCTCTCTACAATAGGATTTTTGTAAACAATTCCAGAGTGAATATAGTCTGCTTTTCTCGGGGACAACTTTCCATACACATTCATGTCTGTTCGTATGTACACATACAGTGGAATTAGGTCATGATAAAAAGAATTTAAGAGTCTAAGACACATTACTCGGGGATTTCATATACCTATATGTAGTATGATTATACTGATAGACTGATAGTACAATGTACAGATACATGCATGCATTATTTATACATAAGAATGATGGCAAGTTAAGTAAAGATTATTTCATAGGAAGCCCCTTCGAGAGATAGCGATATTTTCTTCGCTCAGTACACGCACACAATATAATATTGTAATGTATACAATATATGTATATGTAATATGTATATGTACATTCATAAGCTTACATGGAGGAGGAGACTCTCGCTTTATGCATAATGAAAGATAGGTAATATGGAAATGACAAATGAATATCCATTAGAGGGAATAAAGTAGGGAAGCCAGGAGAAGGAGAAGCAAGGACAAAAGTCCTAGTGATTCATAAATGTGAGTTTCCTCGCTCTTTCTCCCAGATTTTCTGCTGCGACCACTTAGTGTATCTCAACGTCCCCCCTTTCTCTCTCTCTCTTACTTTCTCTCACTCTCTATCTTTCCCTATCTCGAGTTGAGTCGAGAAAAGATGGTCTACTTGTACTGGATGGTAGAGACTGAGAACTGAGAGTGTATATCTCTACTTCATGTAGAGATACTTTTGCTCCAGCAAGTTTTTTTTCAGAGCCCCGTCCAAAACAGAAACAGAGCTTGCATACCTAATGGAACCGCACGAATCTTGAGAAAGGAAAGAGGAAAGGAAAGCAAAGCAAAGCAAAGGCGGAGTAAAGTGAAGAATATATATGAAGATATGAAGAAGGAAAAAAAATCTCCGAGACTTGTCCTTGTTACCTTCATCCTTATTCTCATCTTCATCTTTGTCCTCAATGTTACTCTTTCCCCCAATGAATTTCCAAACCGAGGAGAAATGTTTTCTAATGGAGACAGTCCATGTCCACATTACAATCTTAATATACATGCATTTCACATTCATTTAAAATGTAGCAAAACACCAATAGTAAAAGTAGAAGCGGAACCAATAAAAATGTCAAGACAAAATTCAAAATACAAAATCCAAAATCCCAAACTTGATAAAATGGCTGGCTCGCAGTAGTTCTGATTCTAATTTTGGGTTTGTCCTTTCTCGCATCCCCTTTTTCATTTTATATTCACACGAATATTTCCCACCAGAACTTTTCATTTATGTATGTAAAGTAAAAGTACCAGAAAAAGTAAGAAAATCCAGATCCTTCTTTCTCTTTTTCTTTGGTCTTTTCCATACTTTTCCCTCCCCATCAGTCAACTCCAATGCAATGCTTCAAACATTTTTTTCCCTCCTTTTTATCTCTTTCAAGATCTTTACCGAATACCTCCGAAAACTTGGACATGTAAATCAACGTCTGAATGTTTATTTCCCACTTTTCTCGCTCACGCGTATCTGTACATACTTTCACTGTCTCGTTTGTCACTAATATTGGTTTTCTGGTCTCCTATAATTTTACTTGTTCGAGCACACACACACCGAACCTGATTTTGATATGATATTCCATTCATCCAGATCTTTTGTCTATGCAAAATCTAAATCATACCGTAAATGAATCTAAAGCAAAAAAAAAAATCTATGGCTCAGAAAAGTCATGAGGATGGGAATGAAATGACCAGTTTTTTTTCTCGTTTTTTCTACAGTACATTGCCAAGTCCGTGTTTGCCAGTGAAATAGTGCAAAAGAAAGGAAGAAGAGAATTGTATGTATATAAAGGTACATTCAGAATACATAGATCCAGAGAGTAGGAAAAAAGTGAGGTGACTGAGAGAAAGAGAAAGAGAGAAAAACGGGAAAGAAAAAAGTTCTTCATCATTGAGCAAAAGTTGGGAGAAGGAGAGAGAAAAGTCGCGGAAGAATGAGAGAGCAAGAAAGTTTGAGTGTGAATCCGAGTCACTTTATCATACAGCATGGATCTATGTATGTATGTAGTGTAATGCCTTCATTTTCCTCCGTTCCTTCCCCCCCCCCCCCACCTCACCCACTTACCCGCCCGCCCCCAAAAAGCGATTGATATTTCCCTCCGTATCTTTCGTATTTAGAATCGCTTCTTCCAATTTGAGGATTTTCCCCCAGATGAAAAAGGAGTAATTTGAATTAAAATTAGGTAAATGTAACAACCATTTCTTGTCTTGTGTTGTTCTAGACAAATTAACAAAATGAATGGTTCAAACGTAATGACCCTCCACAAAACAGGTAAATAGACAGACTGTAAATTCCTTTCCGGCGGCACGAAAGTACAAAAGTGCTGACAGGGGGGAGACTCGTGAGGAAACAAATGTGGATGTAATTGAAATACAGTGGGATGAAAGGAATTAAATACTGTTGTGGTTGACTTGTTTACAGCCTGCTTGATAAAATTGATTGTCAGAAAAATTGCGAGTGTTTTCAACTTGAAGGGCACAAAAAAAACTGCGAGTTGTTTCGGGAAACGGAGACTAAAAGAGCAAGAGAAAGAAAGAGAGAGAGAGAAAGAGAGAGAGAGAAAGAAAGAAAGAGAGAGGGAAAGTGACAGAGTATAAGAAGTGTAAGAAATGTAAGAAGAGTGTAGTTTGTAGCCTGCTGGGACTTTTTACACAAGCTAAAGCACTGCAACTGCTAAGTGTTACTCTGAGTGTGTGAGTATGTAATCGTATGTAATATGTATGTATCTGTATGTACAACTCAAGTGAAATCCACACGAGTAATAAGTATCGAATATATTGGCCTAGCTACACACTTTCACATATCTATGTAACTATACTTTTCCTCACCACTGCCAGTCGGATTATTCCCAAATATCCCAACACTTCTTATACCGATAAGCAAACAAATGCGGCTACGGGTATAAATGTGAAGACTATGTACTACCGCCGTACATACAGAATACAGATACAGGTGAAGAATTTACTTTTAGGTATATATGTGTAAAACGCACGTGTGTGTCCTTATATGTACGTACGTACGTACGTACGATATGTATGTGTATGTGTATTTGTAGGGGGGAAGAGAGATGGGAGAAAGTAATCCATGAGGAAGAGCCACGTTCGTTGACTTTCATGTGAGAAAATGGTTCCTGCTGAGAGCCAGTAAAAACCTCAAAATCTACCAATATGATGAATGCCGTCGTTAAGAAAACCAAATGGATAGGTTAGGTCGTTCATCTTGCCGGATCTAAGCTACGAAAAACTTGGTAAACACACATTTCTTCCTTAAAGTCTTCGTCCCAACTCAACTTACAAACACTTGCATGCATTTCCTCCAAACACTCGTATATAAGTATATACGATATATATACAATATACTTAAGTTCATATTCACACATGCAGGCAACGACACTGTACATACACATAAGTACACACATAGAAATATCATTCATCTTCAAGTATGGTATAGAAAACATGTGCAAGCGAGATTTATCCTATATTCTGTATGAATATGCAAAGAGTAAACGCACAGTCATCTCATGAATCCCAAAATCAAACTTAATTTTAAAAAAATAGGAGAGGAAAAAGGAAAAAAGAGAAAGAAAACAAACTGTCGGATGGTTCATTATATATACCTGGAGATTATTATCCCATCTGACTATCGTACGAGCGAGAAGGAAAGAGAGAAAAAGAGAGAGCAGCAGGGAAAGCGAGAGCCATATGGAAAATGGAAAGGGAAATGCAATGGGGAAAAAATTTAGCCTCATTTAAATGCAAATGTTAAGTTAAAAATTCTTTGCATTTCCTTTCCAACTACTCGTTTCGCCAGTCGCCAGCCATCATACGCACATGACGTACGTGTGGGTGTGTGGATGGATCTGCATGTTTGCTACAAGGCTAGTTTGAGTCTGAATATGGATTAGCATCTTCTACGTCTACGTTGCAGCGTGCTCATTTAAAATATTCTACGTATAGAAATACAAATCCAGATCCGGTCTGATCCGAGTTGAGTGCGTAGGAGAGTATTATACATTTACAACGTTTATCAGTTAAAAGCGGATTCCGGATTTTCAAGCTTAATTTTTTTTTGTGTGATGACTTCAAAAGCTCTCACGGAAATTCCAAAAAGAAATTCTTAAATACTTTTGCACATACACGCACACATACACGCACACACACATGCACACATATATAAATGAGTATAAAAGGACAGAGAGCTTTAGCAGCATTAAAAATATTACACGGGATAAAAGACGTAATGGAAATTTCTCGTACCTATTTATTCCATCAAATCCTCCACCGATCCCAATATGTTTGAATCCAATCATGTCCCGAATGTAGTTTATGTGATCTAGACAGGAAGGATTTCACAAAAAAAAAAACTTTCGAAATTCCGTTTGAGTTATTAAAAATAATTCCATTTTCATATCCTATTAAAGTGTTATCAGGAGGATCAAGATAAAATGTCTGTATCTCTATTATATGCATTATATGCGTAACCTGATTCTCAATATGATCGTGAGAGTGTGCACTCTTTGCACGTACCAGGAAAAAATCAGCACGGATAAAAACTGTGCGTGTGTCAGTGTATTTACAATTTACATCATGTTTGGATTTTTGGATGGAATTGAATGAAAGTGACATGTACATGTGCATGCACTGGTAAAAAAACTGGGAGAGTTGAGTGAATGTGCATGTGCGTGTGTGTACTTGAATATTATTTGAGACTTTGGAGACTGAGACTGAGATTCGAATTTGAGACATCAATTGAAAACACAAATGGAAATTGAATAGAATAAAGTTGAAATGGAGGGACATTTGATGCTCTGTATACATATGTATATGTATACATGTTGTTGTTGTTGTGTGTGTGTGCAAAAAAAACAGCGTAGAAAAAAAATGTATATATATATTTTCCTCTCTTGCTTACCTGCGACATCACGTACGCTCGCATTCTCCTGACATTTCACAAAAAAATTGTAGAAAGTCACCATTATGATCCCACCATTCCACACCTACACAACCAATCCAACCAACCAACCACATTTATATGTACTATTTTTATTCAATACATAAAGTTATGGACGTGGGGGGGGGGGAACATATGGACTTATGAACTCCACACGGCAGTATTCTCAACGTCCTCATACGTTTTTCTCAATGTATAGCCTAGATACAGCTCCTGAGCAAATCGACACATGACTCAATTTGATTTTCTCTCACGTAATCTTCGGTACACAACTTGATGTACATGTTTTCTCTCTCTTTCTCTCCACGACTCACAGTAATTTCTGTCATGTGTGTACTTTTTTCTTCATATAATACGGGGAAAGTTTGGAAAGGACGTCGGATTCTGTTACGAATGTAGGAATGTACATAATATATATATGTGTAGTGGATTTATCTGTGTATGGGACGAGGACGAGACACAAGTTGAAATATCAATATGACGAAATAAGAAGCTGACAGTACCATGTGTCATGTCAAGAGAGAGAGATAAAGAAAGAGAGAGAGAGAGAGACAAAAAAAAACGTGGAAAGATTTTCAATTTTTTCTTTCATCATAGTAATCATACAGTGCTCGTTATTTTTTCATTTTTCTCCCTCTCTGTATTATTGAGTCACTCTAAAAAAAAGAGTCAGTGAAAGCTCCCTCATTCTGATTGTGAGAGTTGAGAAGGGGAATCGAGAGTCAATCCTTTCTCTTTCCCTTTCTTCTTTTGTAATAGTACAGATATATATATTTTAACAGTTGTGTCAAAAGTTTGGGAAGCATTGATTTTGATTTCAGTTCAAATTTTCCAATCCTTTTTGTTATTTTGTATTGAGAAAAATGTACGGAAAAAAGTATAAAAAATGGATTCATTTTCAATGTACAATGGACATGGACATGGAGAATCGAATTAAATTGTTGTTGCTCACAACAAATACTTTTTCAAGTCAATCAGTAAATGAAAAAACATTTCTAAAAGGTGAGTTGGGATTATGTCTGGCTGGCAATACTCGTGTATTGCATTACCATGTAGCTAAAAAGTTGATATATGTTTCAGTACTCACTCACAAATACTGTACAGGTTTCATTATTTGTTCCATAAGCGTTTTATTAATATGAGGACTTTTTTTGTTAGATGGTTTTTTTTTGTTAGAGCCATATAGGATTAAAACTTTGGTAAATCTTGTCTTTTTTTTGTTTTTTTTAAGACACTTACAAGCTCTTTTAAAATGTCATCTGGGACGTTCCGGCTGCTATTGCACAAGGCATAAGCGGAAGAATGTGAAAATATTACAGGGGATTGAGACTCGTTCATCGCATCCTTCATTGTCATTTTTGATGTATGCGATAAATCCACGAGCATACCCAAACGGTTCATTTCCCTCACCACACTCTGTAAATACCAAAAAAGAAAACTCCTTCAACTTTCCTTTCTCTTCAACCTTCGTCGTCGTCGTCGTCGTCGTCTTCTTCATCATCATCATCTTCTTGTTCACAAAAAAAGGTCAAAGTTTTTCTCAAGGTAACAATTTTTTTTTAGCGGAGGAGTCGACAAGGACTCGCGTCATTCCAATTTTTTTTTGCAGAATCCGTCAGAATCCGGAATTCCAGAACTTAAAAAAACTTAAACATTTAGACATTTTCTTAAGTTTGGAACAAAAAAGAAGAGAAATAAAGACCAGAAACTTGTACATTTCCATACTTTGCATTCACATATTTACATAAAGCTAAAGGTGGAGAATTTTATTTGTTAACAGAGGTGTCAAAAAGGAAGTAAACAAATGAAGAAACTCAATCCATAACAAAAAAAATGGTCAAAAATGGTTATGTTTTATTGTACCCTTCCAAACACGGTCAATCCTCCATGTTGTGGCTTATGAGCGCCCATGTGAACCAAAGACGAGTCCGCCCTTAACATAAAAAATATTATCAACAAGTCTAATCATCATTCATGTTAAATACTCAAAAACAATGTACATAAATCTAGAGCTTGTAATTAAAAGCCATCAATTTCCATACATGCATGAATTTTAATTGACTTGGTTAAAGTTGAGTGTTTGACAGTGAATGATTTATAATAATAATGATAATACGATGTGTATATATGATTTACCAGGGGTTGTTACACTGATGAGTGAGCGTCATGGAACGAACACCCAATTCATAAAAGGCCCTTAATGTGGCTAAACTATTACCTATTGAGTGCCCTCCCTCCACTGCAACAAATTGAAAAAAAACCATGCTCTACATTAATCAGATTAGTTTTTTAATTATGTACTCATAATACAATAAATATAGAATAGAACCAAACATACCTGAAATCAGACTCGCGATTTTCCCTTCTCTGTGAGCTCGTTCAATATCTGAAAAGCAAAATGAATATCCGGAGTACATATTAGAAAATCCCATAGTTTATTTACCATCCAATCCATCCATCCTTTGTTTCATAATATTGTAAGTGATGATATTATAGTAATGAGATGATATGGTTACTTGACGACGTGACTCACTCACCATCAGCGGAGAGAGCGAGTAAGAGATCATTTGGATATTTGGCGACAAGTCGTCGTATCAAATCTATTTGCTCTAATGTGAGCTGTACTGCATTCAAGAACTGAGCTTCACAAGGACAGTAGGCAACAAAAAACTGGGAAGAAGACAGAATAAGAATATGACGGCATTTAATTAATTAATTTCCAAATGAAGAGCGAGCAAAAGAGAACTTGCCGGATTTTTTCTGGTATCTCTCTTCCTCTTTCTTTCTATCTCCCTCATTCTATCTCTCTCTCTTCAACTTCTATTCAGGGATTTGATTCTATTTACAGTATATTTGAGAGGATGATCCATGGGAAGTGCATATGTATGTATGCAGACTGTCACTATCACTTTCACGTTCACTATCTATTCTACAGCATGACTCCCGCTAAAAACTTTTCATTTCCACCCCTTCCATTCTTTTCACTAATCACTATACGCGGGAAAAAAAGGTCTTAAAGTCTGAAATCTGGAATCTGGAACATGGAATAACATCTCTCAGGATGAAGATAAACATGTGCATTTACATATCAGTATTCCCTTTTTTCTGTATATCTTACATATTTCCATGAACATGAACATGTGTGTGTCTGCATGGTGAAAACCCGCATTAGGGGAATTATTATTGTCAACAGAATGACTTTCACTCTCTTCTTCTTCGTACACCTTCAGCCTACAGTCTACACAGCTGAACTTTGTTTTGAAGCGGAAACGCCTACAAAAGTTAAAAAAAGAGTAAAACTTTACAGTGAGAGTAAGAAAAGCTTTTTACTTCCATGTCATCCATGGAAATGTAGATGTATATGTCTGTGTATTTGCCCCAAAATTTCTACTTTCTCTCTCTCTCTCTCTCTATCTCTGTCGTACAGAAATTTCCAAGTTCCGATTCTTTTTTTATCCGTTCTCTCTCTCTCTCTCCTTTGGGTGAAGTGAAAGCATCTCCTTTCACTTCACTCCCTTTAGAATTTAAAGTGTGTCTTCAAAGGGAGAAAGTGCGTGAGGCGTCATGTATACACCGCGTGTCTGGTCGACTATCAAACCCGGACTTTTTTTTCTATTCACTACTCTTCATACTCTACTTTTCTCTCTCTTTCTCTTTCTCTCTCTCTCTTATATTTTTCCAGTCACTACTCTAAAAAATTTAAATATGAAGGCATGAAAACGTCCATTAACTTTCCTCTCCTTACGCAACTCTCTCTCTCTCTCTCTTTAGAAATTTCCTTTCAGACTCTCTCAATCTGCATACACACACACTTACATGAAAAAAAAATTTCCTTTTGAAGAAGGAAAAAAATTTAAATGTCAACTTGCTTTTCACTACTTGAGATCTGAATCCGAAAATCCTAAAATCCTAAAATACTGTGAGGGGAATCCAAATTCAGAGGAAAGTGACAGATCACACGGAGCTGAAATTAGCGCAACCATTCATTCACGATTACCAAGCTCACTTTTATCATGCAAAATATTGGGGGACTTTGGGAGCTTGTCAAACGTTCATTTTTCTTTAAAGGCAACTCCATTCTAAATGATGTTGTACAAGTCAAAGAAAGTCTATTCAAAACAAAGGAATTTATGAGTCAAATCTTGACATCTAGTCAGCAACAATCACAATGGACTACAAATTGCTCAAGTAGATTTAGATTAATCATTAATACAATTTTTTTTTATGTTTTTATGAATAAACTCAAAAAAATAATTTCTTACTTGAGCCGAGACGAGCCCTGTATAAAAAATGACATCCATCAAAAATTAAGTTCATATGCAGATTCAGAGTTGGAATAACGTGAGAGGAAATTACACTAGCTAGTGAAAAATTGAAAATTGAAAGGAACCTTGACGAAGTCTGGGGATGTCCGTGTGAGACCAACTACTATTGGAAAAAGGGTAGACAGATCTTAGATTCTCAGTGAAATTAAAATCATTGATTTGATTATGAATAAATTTCCGGATGTTCCAGGGTAAATCGTTGTGTCTGACAAAGAAGAAGATCAAATGGGATTGTTCATGAAACTTGTCAAAGATGAATTGGTTGGGGGGGGGGGATGTGGAAAAGATTTCAAATTGTTTCATCTTTGTCTCTCCTCTTTATTCTCAAGAGAGGAAATCTATATATAGATAATACAAAAAAATGGGGGAGTTGAAATTTTACAGTTAAATCTTACCCATCAATAAGTGGGGAGCTCGTGAGGATTTCATGAACTCGTTGGTAAAGTTTTCCCTTGCCACCGCTTACTCGACTTGCTGTTCCTCCGGTTCCTCCTGTTTGTGTTTGTATTTGACTTTGACTTGAAGCTCCAGATGCTCCTCCAGAGTCATCATGTACAACTTGAAAAATTGATGTAGAATGAATCTCCGTTGGTTCCTCTTTACCACCCAAATTTAAATTCAAATCCCCTCTTGACAATGACTCTGAATCTCCCTCAGAATTTACAAGATGAAAAAACTTGGCTCGTCGTTGACCTCGCAATTTGTACTCGAGCCCAATGACCATGCAAACCTTCAACACACTCGCATAGATTATTAAAAACGTGATTGTCGTGGACACAGACAGCCACATTTTCCTTGGGTACAAAAAAAACAACAACACTCTCAGCAACTCTCCGACTGTAATGAGCACATTCTTATAGAATATGCAATGGCCTTGTGTTTTTTTCGGAATTCAATACAAAATAATTAGAAACAAGAAAGGAAGAGAGAGAGAGAGTGAAATAGAGAGAGAAAATACTGCTGGATCTTCCGTATTCTAAATACTGTAAAATAGAGCAAAGGGATAAGAAAAAACTGTGGTACGACTGTAAGGATTTTCTGGTTTGGATGATTTTGGGAGAGGGAAGTGAAAAGTTGGAGTGCTGGGAAAACTATCGGAGATTAAAATGAAAGGTAGACTGAAGGTTAGTTGTTTTTTTGTTTTTGTTGTTCTTGTAGTTGTTCTTGCCTTGTTCTTCTTGTTCTTGTTTTCCCTGTTCTTTGTCTCAAAAAGGGGGGGAACAAAGGAGAAAGAAAAAACGGTGGTGGATGAAACAAAGTTAAAAAATGCGCAAAATCTCAGTTGTATCAGTAGAGTGTAAGAACCAGAACAAGTGAGACCCTCAAAAAAAAGAAACTAAAGGAAAAAAACGAGAGGGAGAAACATCTACCTGGAGTTTGAAACTTGTATCTGTATTAAGTAGTTGAGTAGTTTTTATGGATGGAAAATAGCTTGGAGAAAAGGAAAAGGAGAAAGAGAAAAGCGGACATTGGCCCATGACTTAAAACAAAAAAAAAGGGGGGAGAAAAAAAACTTTGGCTTTAGCTTTGACTGTAAAAAAAGAGAAAAAGACAAAGAGAGAAAGAAAGAAAGGAAGAGAGAGAGATTTCCTCCACGAGTTTCAAATGAAAATCCAGCCGCTTCACTCTTATCCATATTTAATCAGTTGATCTACCATTTTTCTCTTTTCGGAAACACACATTACCTTTTATGACCACAACATTTACCTTCGCCATAGAATAGTTAATAGTGAACCTTTCGCACTCTCCACATCTCCTCACTGTGATTTCCCCGTGTAAAAAATCTCCTCATTGTTTCTCGCTCTCGCTCTTCGTCGTCTTCTTCTTTTGATCCTTCTCCTCTTTCTTGTTGCTTTTATTTTTATTTTTCAAACTCTGATTCATTAGTCGACCTTGTGTATTCCGACTATTTTTACTATCTTCACTCTGTACAATGGGAAAAAACCAAAGGATTTTCTCTCTCTCTCTCTCTTTTTCCTTTTCTTCCCGTATTCTCTATCACCTTTCTATCTGTAGCTGAGAATCTGGGGAAGAGAGAAGGAAAAAGAGAGGGAGACAGAGAGAGAGAGAGAGGAAAGTTCCATGCTTAAATTATGCAAAATTAAATTCCGTCTCTACAGACAGACAAACTTTATTCTTTCTGACATTTACAATCTCAAGTTTTTACTGGCCATCCAACATTTCTTTCTTCCGTCTAAATACAGGGAGAATGAGCACCAAAATCCTAGTGGCTTTTTTTTCTATTTACGAGGAGGAACCGATTATACGGCCATGCGGACGGAGGAGTCCCCCCATTCTTTCTCCATCTCATTTTAAGTTGTATAAATTGGGAAAATAACGGACGAGGGGAATGAAACTTTTTCTTTTCCCTCTCTTCTTTTTTTCTCTCTCTCGACATTCGTAATATATAGATAAATTGATTATAGAAAAGAGAATTCTGTAAATTCCAAATTCCAAATCCTGAATTCTAAAGTATGTTCATTCTTTGAGGAGGATTGTACAAAGTATGTACGTACATATAGTGAATGGACGGGAGAAAGTCGTTCAAATTTCTAATTGGAGAATGAGAATCCCAACAAAGAAAAGAAGAACTCAAAACTATCTGTTAAACTACATTAGAAATTTAGAATGAAAAGAATGGATGATGAGAAGTGAGAGAAAGGGAGAGAGAGAGAGAGAGCGAAAGAGAGCGAGCGAGTGGAAGTCTAACCTGTGAAATTAAGTAATTAATTTTGTATTGAGCTCGACAGAGTTTTAAATTAGAGAATTTCTAATCGAGAAAAGAGGGAATGAGGGAAAATGAGAAAGTGGGAAAGTGGGAGGTGACTTGAAGGGAAAGAGAGAAAGTCTGCATAAAAAAATACACTGGGAAATTGTAGAATTGTAAATTATTCGAAAGAACCGTGTGGAAGGGAGAAGGAGAATGAAAATGAAATCAGTTGCGAATTCTCAGATTTAGAGTTGGAGTCGTAGTCGGATGTTGGGAGTCTGGGAATTAGAATTATAAGCATCTCTATTCAATTTTTTAATAAACATTCTCACAGAGAAACTCAAAAAAAATCTCAAATCTGAGGAAACGCGAGAACCCGGATGACACCAACTTTCCTTTGCATTTTTGTTTCTCTCTCTCTCCTTTTGCTTTCATGTATGTATATCAAACAGATACAGATATCTGTATGTTTTAATAGTTTTGACTTGACTTGATGAGAAAGAGACGGACGGATGCCGAGATTTAAATGTTGAATTTTGAATTTACCTGAAGTCGTGGAGTGGATGGAATGTAGAAATCTGTATTTATTAGTCTTTTTAGTCCATGGATATGTTTTGTTATTCTTCCATCTGTGAAGTTTGTACTGTAGTGTGAATTTCCTAGAGAGTAACTTAAAATCTTCTTTCCGCTCTACTTCTTTCCTCTCTCTTTCTCTCTCTCTCTCTCTCTCTCTCTCTCTCTCCGTCTCTCTCCTTCTCTCTCTCTGTTTACGATTTCACGGGCATTTTATAATGGATATCCATGAGCTCGTGTCCTCACACAAGTGAAACACATAAATGTAAAATATCATTTGAAGCGGCACTCTCAGACCGGAACGTAACTACCCAATAGACTCACCCAATTAAAGTGTACACAGACATCCTCGACTATTTTTTGTCCCTTTTTAATACTCACGTCCTTCTATCTGTACAGTCTATACAGAGTACAGAGTACAGACACACACATACAGGCACACAAACATACAATGTATGTCATACGATACTAACATACGCAAGTACTCACTCAGAGAGAGTACAAATACCGAGATGAGGGCGAGCACACACACAGTATAATTTTATGGGCAAGTCGAGTCGTTCTTGGTTATTTGCCTTATCAATTTGATGGAGGGAACTCAACTCAACTCAACTCACAATCAGACACACAGCACGTGCAATCGTCTCCCCAGTAAATGGCGCAATTCAATTAATTTTGAATGTGTAAAAAATATCCCCCAAATTCGCTATATTTTGCTCTCATTCAAAAATATCTGGAGATGGAATCAAGACAATTAGAATTATCATCCACACGGAAAACGTACGTTTTATCATTTTTTGTAAGCTTGTTCAGATTGACTATTTGAATTTTGAATTTGAGCAATTCGTCCATATTGCATATAGTTTCAAATGTCTGTAAATGTGCTGGTTGTGTTTGTATTCGTAATTGTATTTGTATATTGTATTTATTTGTATTAGAGAGGACACTCTGAGCTATACAATTAAAAGAACCTGGGACGACAGACCAACGCTGGACAATGCAGAAATACAAATTCATTTGTCTAAATGTAAGCAAGAAAATGATGATGGAGATCTCATGATTTCCGTGGAAGCTCCATTGTACGATGAACCAAAGCTACCTCCAGATGTTCCAGTGGGAAGCGTGGATAAATTGTGGGACTATGAAGTAGTGGAAATATTTTTCCTCGGGATGGATAATAAATACTTGGAAATTGAGTTGGGTCCACATGGTCATTATCTCGTGTTGGAGTTGGATGAGCAGAAAAATGTTCTTCAATATCAACTCCCCCTCCAAACTTACCGGACTCGGAGTGACAAGGAGGAGGATGAGGAGGAGGATGTCCGTCGTCCTCGTCGTCGTTGGTGTGGAGAAGCAATCATTCCAAGGAATTACCTTCCACCTCACATTACCAAGTTTAATGCGTATGCCATTCACAAGGCGGATCCACATCGAGTGTACATGGCTTTGTTCCCTACACCAACTTGTAAATATGAACAACCCAACTTTCATCGTCTCGACTATTTTCAACCCATCGACCTCACCAAATTGCTCAACCAACAATAAGTACGATATAATAATATATGTATACAATAAAAATAAATAAATAAATTCCCTTATATTTTTTTCAATTTAAATTTAGTATCACTTACCCAGGTTCTCATCTCATTGGCATTCCAGCAATTACTATTTTTGATACGTATATTTTATTTTATTGGATTTTGTACGGTAAATAATATAAAATCCAAAATGCCTGGATGAAATTCGTAAATAAATTGTATTTCATGTATTTATTTTGTATTTTGTTGTGTGATTGTACTTGTGAAGAGATGCAATGAAATGTAGACTGTTGAGCGAATGAAAGTTTTCTTTGTGGATATAATACAGATATATATCGTATATATATTTTGTAAACCTATTCTTGTTTGTGTATATTTATGGTCGAATGGAGGAATTGAAAGGAATAGTTTAGAATTTGGAATTGAATTGTAAAAAAAGGTTAGGCGAGGTCAAGATGAAGAGATGGAGAGGAAAAGATGTAGAATTGTAGAATGTAGACGTGGAGAAAGTCCAAGAAGATGGGAAAAATAGTTGGTACTATATTGGAGCTATTGGATCGAGTGTTGAAAAAAAAATTGAAATGGATTGTAGTGGGAAAATAAGTTGGAGACGACCCCAAGGGAGTCGGATGCAAATCTCTCACTTTATCTGGTCAAATACATTGGGAGTAAAAGTAAAAGTAAGAGAGACAGAGTGTATATGTGTGTTCCTTTCCCCCCTCTTTTCTTCCCCGACTGATACTTGATGGCTCAAACGAATCATGGATTGCAGGATTTGCCAAGATGAGACAGTCAAATCACCCGAATACATCAGTTCAATACCAATACGGATTTCAAGTCGTCTCGCTCAGTCAACTTACGAGTTGGTTCTCCGGGAAAAGAAACTCCCACTCAATTTGACTTGCTTTTCTTCTGCACACTTTCTCTCTTTCTTTCTTCTCCTTTCTACCTTTATCCGCTCAACATATAACATACATCGACATTCTACATTTTACATTCTACATCACATCTTACACTTCTCTTCTTCTTCTTGCATTTCCCAACAATTTTTTCTTGGTCTCGCTCTCTCTCTCTCTCTCGTCTACTTGACATCCTTCTCGTGCGCACCATTTCATCAACATATTCCACCTTTTTGCCTTCCAGCAAACCATATTTCCAGTCAATCCTAACTTATTCAAAATCTCCACGCATTCAATGTGTACATGCACTCTCAGTGCATGTCAATATCCCCATCTCTTTCACTCAAACCACACGCTTCCTTTAAATCCCAACTTTTTATTTCATTTCCATTCCTAATACAGAATCCTCACACTTTCTCCTGTCTCAACTGAGTTCAATTTTACTAGACGGAGATTTTTGGTAAACTCCACACGTTTTTTATGCAAGGACATGCAATTGTTGTTTTTTCGTGGTTGAAAATAAGAAATCAAAATTTTTTTGTTGCGTAACTTATCTTCATTTACATATTTATGTAGAAGGTTTCCCTTTTCGGGATGACTGCATAAAATTAGCTGTCACGTGAGTGGCAGCTGGGAATATATATGAAGATAGAATAGGTAGAATAGAATAATGAATTTAAAGAATTTGAAAATTTAAATCAAGTGGAATAATTATTCGGATTAAGTTGGAGGAGCGAGATGAGTTGTCATATTTTGGGAATTGAAAAAGGATTTCTTGCCTTTGTCATAAGTCATCACGACTTATGGATTTAACAAGGAACTCCAACTCTAACCAAGGGCCACATAATATATTATTATGTAAATAAGTAATTCGGAGTTTTACACTGCCGCTCAAGACAATGTTCCAAGTGAAGTGCTGAGTGTGACTTTGTTGCGGGTTTGTGCTTTGACTGTCAACTGCATGATTTTGATATGATTAAATGAGAGTTGCCGTCAGAAAACAGATCAGGTGGTGAAAACACTTTTTTGAATTTTCAAATAAAAGAGAGCAAGGACTATATTTGAAAGTAATGATGACGTGGTTTAACTCTTCAGGAGATTCAAGGAACTGAGACGTTCTCTCTCTCTCTCCACAAATCTATTTTAACATCTTCCGACGACGAGTCTTTGCTGAATTGAATGAATGTTTGTATGTGTTTTTCTGTTTGTATTTTGTGGGCAAGAGAGAGAGAGAGTGTGTGTGTGGTAGTGTGTCCAAGATGATTGTACTCGTTTTCATTTTGATGTGGTTTTGTAAGTTCGACCGTGTTCGTTTGTTTTCCCTTGTTCAATTCCTGGATTTGGGATTTGGAAATGAAGAAAAGGGAAACTGAGGATGAGGATGAGGATGAGGCGGAGGAGGAGGAGGAGGTATCGGAGGAGACGAAGAAGATGAAGAAGAAATGAAGAAAACAAGGGAACGGCATAAAATCAATGGATGTCACTTTTTATCTGGCCAAATTTCAAGTCGGCAAGACAACTCTTGACACCATCATATTAATCATTTTTCATCTGGGATTTCACTCTCATTCCTCAGTTCCTCAGTTTAGTTTATCACGCACACACACATCACACACGTATAATACACCAAAAGGCTTAACAACTACTCATTCACTTTCCCTAACTCTCTCTCTCCCCCGCTCTCTTTCTCACTTACCCGTCCGTAGAAAAAAAACTCCCAAAACTCACTCGTCATCACCACTTGAAGACGCTTTATTATATCTATCTGCTCCAGGGTTCTTTTACAGCTCCATCAGAACTCTCCTAACTGACTTATTTTTCACATTTTTACACAATTTTCCGCATCACTTTGTCATCCTTAAGTGTCTCTGTCTCTCCTTCTAAATGGTAAACACACACTCGTTCATATGATCACATTGCGTCATGGGATGATGCTGATGATGATGATTCAAATCCGGATCCGGACAGAGTGACGAATGCACATGCACGAAATTAATATTATATCTCCCCACACCAAACAGTCCGCACTTCACATTTCCACATCTCCACATCCTGAGACAACTTGTCAACTCATTCAAAAACATTATCACTAAAGGATTTAAAGTTTCAAAATATGAAGACTAAACCCTACCATAGAAATATTCAATTTAACCATGTAGTTTTCATGTGAAATTTGTTTTGAGAGTTCATTTGCCATTTACTATTGTTAATCGTCGCGGAGATTGACAAAGTTGATAGTGTCGTCTTATCAATCGTACAGGGAGAATTTCAAGCCGGTTGTGGGAGCATAAAGAGCAGCACAATAAAATATAATGGATAATGCTAATGAGGCCATGAAGTGGAATACAAAATAGAAGAGTTCTCCTCGCCTTTGAAAATTCACAGCACCTTTTAGAACAACAACACAAAAAAGGGCCCAGTAGTAAAGTTAAACTAACCTTCAAAAGACAAACATGAATTGAAATTGAAAGATCGTGTGGATTCAATCTTCAATCGAGCCAATTGAAATTAGTATCTTGTTTTGAGATTAGGGATGTTTGTCTTTTATTTATATTATTATCAGTACCAGGACGTAAAGTTCCGAGTTCCACGTGTATATTTTGAGGGACTGGAACGTACATGAATCTAAATTACAGGTAGAAAAGTGTTTTTTTTTAAAATAAAAGTTAAATTTAAAATTCAAGTCAGCCCTGTGAATTTCCTCATGAAATATCTGGATATAAGAAAAAAATAATGAAACCTTCGATCCACGCCATAAATTAGACGAAGAATAAGCTCCATAATTTCTTTGAGCCAGTAATAAAACATGACGAAACAGGCCATCACTGCGGCTCTCCCATGACATTGAAGAGACTCCCGGCTAAGCATCCTCACAAACTCCCGTATAAAATAACTAAAAATTATGAAAAAAATAGGGCGAAGCCCAATCAGCCGATTACAACTACCAAACCAGAAATAATATCACATGTAAAAATGTGGATATAATGATGGGTAATTTTAAAAACAAATTTTACTGCCAACTCTCATTTAGTCATGCACTTGAATTTGTTAAAAATGTTTCCCAGCCAAACTCTCAAATTTCTAAGGCATTTCTATGAAAACAAAAAAAAATTGAATGTAAATATGTAATTAAAATTTAAATGATAGACCCGATCACACTATTTGTATTTTCTTTTGGGGGCCAAGTAAAAGTAGAATAATTGGTTGCTCCCGAGGAGGATATTTATTATTGTCCTCTTATTACGTTTGTTTACGGTGTAGAGTCGTGTCATATGGTTGAGTTGTTATGATTTGGGGTAAAGGCAGGAGAATGAAAGAAAAAAAAATCAGAGAGCATAATAATTCAATCCACATCCACACACGTGGATGAAAGTGGGAAGACAAAAAGACGGAGAATGAGAAAGAGAAAGAGAAAGAGAGAAACGTGTATGGAGAAACACGCTGATTGCAGCCCCCAATAAGTGTTATGATTACGACTTACGACTTTTCTTCACTGCTGGTCCTGGTGGACCGATTACAAATGTAGCAGTAACAGACTGTTCAACTGTGTGTGTGTGTGTGTGTGTGTGTGTTTTAGTGTGTGTATTTGTAGTCACCGTCTGTTGCATTATACGACCGTTAACTGTGAATGCATGTACAAAGTAGTTGTATACCTTTAACTACGACATAATCAAGTGGAACAAGATGCTTCCCTCATACATATTACTTTTATACTCACCAGCACACATTTAATCTTGTTATTATTATGATTACGATTATGATTATTATTATAATACAATTTCTTTCTTGTTTCTCTCCTCATTCGGCTCATTTCCCTCCTCAAATAATCTCAAATCTCCGAGTCCACAGAGTTTATTCGGTATAGGTAATCCTTTGGATTCTGTATGAATAGGTGCCTGGTTTTTTTTATTTCTTTGAGTGCACGTGAACATTGAAATTGCACAGGTGAGGAAAATGGATTGGAGTATACGGCAGAGGGATTTCAAAATTTGAGGGACCTGCCAATGAAAAAAAAGTATATGAAATCGATTTATTTAACCCACGGACGATAAGTTTTCTTTAGTCTTTAATGGACTGCACACAATTCACACAATTCCCTGCCGAGATCATTTCATCCAACGAGAGCATCAATTTTCACACTTCACACTTGAGTTTTTGAAGTTGAAGTTGCAAGGACGCTATGATTTCTTCCCTTCATCGTCATTGTCTGTGTATATATCGGTTTTTAAAAACGGCTCTTTCACAGTTTTCCATTATTTGGGCAGAGGGAAAACCTATAATGCACTTAATCCATGTAGCTTGTCGTAGCTTGTGTGTGTGTGTGTGTGTGTGTGTGTGTGTGTGTGTGTGTGGATGAAGGAGATAAAATTATCTGGGGAACACTCCAGAACATGGAGTGTGATATGTTCAAAAAATTGAAGACATTAAAGACGTTCATTTTACACCAGTGAAGGATTGAATTACTCGAGCAGTATCAAGCTAATGAATTTTTGAGATTGGAATAAATGTCGAGAAAAGGAAAAGAAAAAGGAAAAAAAACGAGTGTGGTGGAAAGTGAGTGTGAGAGTAGACATTGAGTTGAATATATATTGTACACGTGAACGCGGTAGACGGTAAAGGAAAAGAAAGAGAGAGAGAGAGAGAAAGAAAGAGAAAAGTAAATCCAAGATGCGAAATAGGGAGAGAGAGAGAGAGAGAAGAAGAAGAAGAAGGGAAAAAAGTCTGGATGAATTGAGCGCTCTCTGAGTGTCTTTTTAATCAAAGAAATTCGTTGTTGTAATCTTGAATGGGATCATCTCTCTCTAAGAGATTTCCATTAATGTTGCAGTGAAGAATAGGTAATTTATAGCCACGTCATGTCTTGTCGAACCGAATGAAAAATGCGAACACAATGAAGAATTCCCTTCTTTCATCCACTAAAGTATCGTCTTCCTTTTATCTTCCTATTGGGATTAGCAATATACACACAATTTGGTTTACTCACACTCTCGTCCTCAGTACAAAAAAATACAACGTCGTGTACAGACATTACGGAAATGCATACAGAGGTACATTGAAATACTGAACATTGAACAGTGTCGATCCGTCTCTGAAAAAGCACAGGTCCCACGATTTTATCTACATGGAAACTCTTCATCATTTCAACATTCAAATCCGAATGTTCATCGAGTCAAAAAAATGAACGCTAATGCATAATAATGTGCTCACATACACCGATTACATATCGTACATCTCCATTTTTTTAATCATCATTAACGGGTATAATATAATAAATTTTATTTAGAGTTACTTTCGCATCCTAAAATTATATGATCATACATTCATTTCCATTACAACTGGGTAAATAATAAATATGATTAACTATTATTATTATTATTATTACTATTACACTCGTATATTAGCGTAATATTAAATTTATTATCTCGATTTACAATAAGAATTCTCTATATAGTATATATTAAAAAAAAATCATCAATCAGCAATCGTGTGTATTATGCATTTATGTCCAAATCTTACCAATATAGATGATACATCATTTACGTCTCATTCCCGATCAGCTGTTTGAAACAGCCTTTTTCAAGTCCAAAAGAGGAAGATATATAGAAATTTGCAACGAGAAAATGTGTGTAAGTATATCAATAAAGCGTCTAACATCCTAATTTTACATTAGCCTATATAATTTGATACCAAAATCCGTTATTGTAACTAATAGTAGATTTGATTTGAGTAAACTGGTAATTACTATTTAGGTAACATTGTTTTTCGTCTTCTTCCTCATTCTTTATTCATCATTCATATATTCCAACTTGATAGAGAGTATAAATATTTAATTCACTGTGCACTTGAAACTGAAAAACTGGTTTCTCTGTAATAATTATTTACAGTAAGTTATATTAGTTTTTTTTCAAAGCACTGTCAGGTTGTTCTGTTGTAACTTTATTAAAAGTCATCCACAATTCCACACTTTCTTCTTAAACAGTTTAGTTTAACAATATTTAACATATACTTTTTATTATTTATATCATATTAATCTCATTCAACGCGAAAAAATGATGATGACGAATATATCTATATTTTCTATATACGTACGAGAACAAAAAGATGGGACAGAAAATATTCGCATAGACACAAACAAACATGGAAATCGACAATGACGAACAGTTATAGATTTTTTTAATATTTATTTCCATATTCAACAATCATGGACGATGACGACTCCAAACTTCAGAGACACAATCTTTCGTCAGGTTCATCGTGACCATCTCGTGACCATCAAATCATCATCGAACTATATGGGATTGTCTGCAACGCAACTTCCCATACATTGTCAAGTATGTCTCCATATTTCCTTACCATTTCCTCTTTTTCCTCCTTTGACTAAACTTTAGTTTTAGTTTATACCCATTAGAAATATACTTTCCTTGTATAAACATGTTAGTTATAATGTAAATACGATAACAGACAGAATATTGCAAAGCTTTACATTCTTATTACATGTCATAGAAATAGAGAATCCAACTTTCATATTCGAATTTGTAATCTTAATTAAGATTATTCGTACACATGCAATATAAATATCGATTTATATTAATTTAATTCCTTACCTCTTAGGTAATATATTGTATATGTATCTTCTATCTGTTCTGTATCTCTGTATTGCATGAATACGCCTCCAAAAATACTATCACAAAAATTTCATATCCATACCAACTTTATTGCCTCAACTCATACCAATATGAAATCCCCATGCACTTTCTCTCACTTTACTTATTATTATTTGATATTTAAATCTTCCCATGTTCTTTCTTTATGAATTTAAGGACTCTTGTTCGTTTTTTCATTCCTGGGCGCTTGGCCGTTTTTTTTGGCAGTATTTTTTGGAAAAAATAAATGTAATTTAGTAAAGAATTATGCTGTACAGTAAAAAAAAAAAACGAGGAGCCGATCGGGAAAATAAATTCGGTATGTCTACGACTCATTCACTGTGTGTAGTTTGTAGTTAGTGCTCACTCTCTCTCTCTCTCTCTCTCGTCAGTGTAGTTGTCGTTGAGAAACTGGAAACGGAGAGAGAGAGAGAGAGAGATAGAATGTAAAAACGCCGGAAGAGGAAACCACGGAAAGTTGTTATGTGAATATCACATAAACAATGTGTAAACATACGCACGTTCATGTTGATTCTGTAAGATAGCTAAAGGAGGAGGACGACGAATGCAAGGAGAAAGAAGACTAGAGAAAAGAGAAACGTACGTACAAACTTTCACCCATTACATTCTCATGTGGAGAACGAGAGAAGAGTGGAAAAAAACTGTGTGTTGAATTGGAATAGGATGAGAAAAACTCGCAACTTGCTTCATCCATCTAAAAAAACACTGTTTGACTGCGTACACACTGCACAAACACAAACACAGTCACTGCTTCTGCTTCTGATTCTGCTACTGCACTCCCTTGAATTACGGAACACACAACATTAAAGCGAGAGCAAATGTATTTTTAGTCCAGTATTTCCCCATCCTGTCTACACTCACATTCCTATTGGTTTTCCGCTATACTGTCGTTTTTTTTGGCATTGGCAATGGAACCGGTATTGGTAAAAGAGAGAGAGAGAAAGAAAGAGAGAAAGGAGAAAAACCGGCCGGGATTCAAGAGTCATTGTAAACAACCAAACGGGGGATCTTTTTTTCTTCTTCCATCGTATACGAAAGCTCGTAGGAAGGAATCGAATAGTAGAGTTGTAGTACATTCTTTCAAATTAATCCTATACAACGAAATCCGGTAGCGGTAGTAACAACTTACGATAATGTGACACAATCCAATATTATTTTCATAATTCAATCCGTAAATCGTAATCATGCATGAAGAAACAGGCTCAATTCAATTTTACAACTCGACTTTCTCTCTCTCTCTCTCTCTCTCTCCCTTGTACTTTATATCTTCCCGTTTTCCATTTTATACTTCCGTTCATATCCCATGGATACTGCAATATTTAGCTCACTCCCTCATATTGAAAAAAAAGTTTCATTATTACAACCGGAAATGTTGAGAGTAATTAAATTTCTCCCGCATAATAATCATCATAAATTTAAAGTCATAATCATACTCATAATTTAAACTCTCAACTTCTTGGAAAATCTTTTCCGCAAATGAAAAATACATACAGGACTAGACCGTTCAGTGTTGAATTGGATGTTGAACGAGAATAACCAAGTGAATTTTGGATTCCGACATGCGCCAATTTATATTTACGTCCCTTTTCCTCTTTTCTTTACTGTAGATTTGTTCTCCCTCTCGCTCGCTCTCTCTCTCTCTTTCTCTCCTGGTGGTTCTCAAGGAAAATCCAACATGTATGTATAAGTTAACTATTGATGGAAAATGAGGCAAACAAGTTGTCAATCTGTGACCTGTTTTTTTCTTCTATTGAATACGATAATGATAGTCGTAAAAAATTGAGAGGATTCTGATAAAAAGTGATAGAGAGAAAGTGGAGATAAAGTGAAGAAAGTGGTGACTGGACCAAAGGGAAAGGGGAAAAAGGGAAAGCCTTGTAGTTTTTAGTTCATCGTCCTGTGGTCACAGCACAGAGAGAGAGGCAGAGAGCGAGAGAGTTTGTAATTTTGGATGAGATGACTTGGTTTCGTTTCTGTTGTCACTTTCACGTCTTCAGTTTTTGAAAGAGAAAAAGGGAAATGGATGACGGTATGTTTGCTGTTGGCTCAAGAATGTACTAGAGATTGCATGATTGTATGTAGTACTGTGCTGTGCATAGAGCCACCCATATGGTTTCCTCCTCTCTGTTGTTCTGTGGTGTGTGTGTGTTTTTGTGGGCAAAGAATTTTATTTATGGTGACATAGCCGCCGTCTGACTGACTATATGTACATTTCCGTATATTTCCGTATATTTCCGTATATTTCCCGCCATTGTATCCTTTTCATATGGCTACATATAGAATCTCACGTTTTTTCATCTCTCTACTCCTATCAGAGTATCATATCCTTGTTTCGTCCTCCTCTTCTTTCTCTCTCTTGCTTCCTTTTTCTCCTTCTCGATTTCACTAACGATACGTTGATACGCAATATCCGTCCTATCCTTGTGATCTCCATGATATAATAATGTCCATCGATAAATTTCTTGACGAACAGCGAACAAAAACATGGTTGACTGCTCCCAATATCTTCTCTCTCTCTTGATTCTTGATAAGAGAGAGATGGAAAGAGGGAGAAGAAGAAAGAGTACTTTGAACATGAGTAAATACACAAGATTTTGTTTATATATATATATATATATTCTTCTCAAGGAAAAAATAAAAGTCCCTTGAAATTGAGGTCCACTTCAATCCACCTTCGCTTATTCCATCTACGTCGTCGATTTGTTGTCTCAAGTCTCAAAGTCGACGTCTACGTTCTTTCTCTTTCTCTCTCTCTTTTTCCTTCCATTGCCTTTATCGTCTCTCTCCAGAACGTAAATACTGTGAGAAAGCTCTAGCACTCATATCGATATTGGTTTTTCCCCCTTATTGAGTCTGTATATTTCTTGATGATTTGGGATCGAGTTGAGGATGAAATAAGCGGAGAGAGAGAAAGCACGTATGTCATTGGTGAGTTGTTGTTGTGCAAAAATGTTGCAATTTTTTTCCCTTGCGTCTCTGTGTGTCCACGAATGATGATTCATTTTCCATTTCAAGAGATTTTGCTGTTGGACTGTTTTGTATTTTATATTTTCTCTGTGTCTTGTGTGTGTGTGTGTTTGTGTTTGTGGGGGAGTTGTGAGAGGAGTACGAGAGAAAATGGAAAAGCTTTCTTGATCCTGATGACAGGTCATTTGTCGGATGCATGACTCCATTAAGGACAATGTGAACTTTTATTTGTCTTCTCCATTTTCTTTCTGGTTCGAAAAAAAAGAAGGGAAAGCGGTGGAACCAACCGAGGGAAAGGGAAAGAGATGTGAAGAGATGAAAAACTGGAAGCCACCCTGAATGAAATGGAAAACTCGTAACAGAAAATGTCACAAAATGTCTCAAGGATTTTTTTTTTGCAAGTCATAGAGAGAAAGAGAGAAAGAGAGAGATTGGGAAAGGTTCGGTTAATCATTTAGTTTTTTTTGTACCTCTCTCTCTCTTCTTTTTAGATTGACCGGGTTTTTTCCCTATTTTGAGTCTTGATAGAAATCAGAAAGGTTTTTGGCACAATTTCATGACGACAAGACGAGACGAAACAATCTCAAATCTTTTGATTCAACTCACACTTTTCTTGTTGTTGTCGTTGCTGTCATTTCCTTTTTACTATTTTTATTCAGGTCTGAATTGGAGAATTTCCTTCATTCCTACGAGTTTTTTGTTGCAATCTTTGAGTTACGAATACTATTGTTTTGTTTAGTTATATGAACTATTAGTTTCGATGGTTGTTGGCACGTTCAAACTTTAAATGCTCACTCAATACGTTCTTAATATGTCTTTTTCAATTTGTGTACTCACTTTAGTATGTAATAAAAGAACTGCTAGTCATGAAGTTACTTAAGTTAATAGTTAATTATCGATTATGATTTTGTGTCGTCTGATTACTAATATCATTATGTATGTCTAGTTTATTTCACAGTTTAGTGCACCTTGAAGATCGTGGATATATTATGTACATATATCGAAATTCGAAATTAAATTGTAGTAAGAGTAACGAAGCTTGATATATTAATATAATTGCTTTGATTGTTAATTAATTCCACACTATATCTAATACATATAGGTATATCTTATGTACAGTATATTAGTTTCTACAAGTTAAATATCATTATGGTTAAATAGAAAAAGACAAGCTAAGACGTTGTACTGAAATCTCTTAAATACAGTCTACATCATCAATAATTGTTAGTTTTTTTTACACAACTGCACTTTTCAAACAATGAACAAGTTCAAAATTTGATTTTTTGTTTTGCACTGTTTTTTCAGTGTTTGTTTTTTTGAGCTTGCTCCGTCCAGAATACAAATTGTATTAAAAATTAAAAATGGGGAAACTACAATTTGGGGTTGTTGTTCAATCCTTCTTTGTTCTTTGTTCCTGATGTGTATTTTGATTATTCATTTATTCAACTCACACAGGACATGATGAAATATATTGCACAAAACGAGTTGGTTGTCCAAGAGTAAATAATTAGTATTTAGGTACGTTCTGCGCTCATGTGGAAAACTGGTCCGTTTCTCTTTATGACAAAGCCAGAGGCTCGCCATGCATGCTGTCTGTATTTCTGTAGTGTGTATGTTTGTGGTGTGCATGTGATTGTCTGTGTGTACTTTTGAGTACGTGGAAAGGGCCAAAAAACAAAAGACAATGGAGAAAAGGGGGAGAGGAGAGAGAGAAAGGATTCAAAATGGGAAAGTAACAGGTTTTGTTTGTTCGGGCTATTGAAATTGAAATTGACGAAGGGTTTTGTAGTTTGTATGACAGTGATTTAATTAAATGTAATGAGTGTTGTAATGTCAAGTGGAAACTTTTTCAACTGGAATTGAACTGAACTGAAATGAAATGGAGAATAGTCAAAGGGAAGAGAAAGGTAAGAGAGACAAGGGCTCGGACTCTCCGACTCTGGACTGTGGGACTGTCACCCATTCACATAAATAAAGGATGACCCATGTCTAATGAGTAACGTCGGACTTCCATGACCATGACCATCAACCTTCATCATCATCATCATCAGTAGTAGAGAAATTGTGCGCTGGGCAAGTCTGTCTTGAGAAATAGAGACAAACTCATTCATTCCAAGTCCGCTCCAAGCTCTACCATAAGAACACACAACTTTCCCCGTTCCTCGTGAAGAAAGGTGTAGCATTTACATGTGGATGTGCAGTTAAGGTTGTGTATGCAGAATGCCATTGTGTCCTCTGTGAAAGTTGTTACGTTGTTAAGGTTGAGGTTTTTGGTTTGGTTTGGTTTGCTTTAGTGTAGGGAGAGAAATAATGTGTGTGTGTGTGTGTGTGTGTGTGTGTGTGTGTGTGTGTGTGAATGTGGAGGTGTGTAGGGGCTGACGGTTTGAGAGATAGTTTTTCCTGAAGGTTGATAGCATGGGCCAGGAGCATTGTGGGTTAATTAAGGAGAATAGATGGGAGCGTATCATGAGCCGAGATAAACACACTGGGTATGTCCCTCGAGCAGACTGCTGGGGATCAAACCTAAATGTAAAAAAGAATTAGTTGACCATGGAGAATGCACTAATGTAGAATATAGAATACAGAATGAAGAGTCCACACACAAATATATATCTGTAGACTCTTCCATTACATACAGATAGCTAATAATAATATCATGTACATACCTTCCACGGGTTGAACAGCCGCCATTTTCCACTCGTTCCGAACCTTTAACATCACATTGAACAAATCACAAGCATTAACCACTTTCCCTCATTTGTATCTGTCCTTTCATGTTCATGTTTATACAGAGGACAGTCGTCGAGGAGAGAAAAACCAAAAGGGAAATCACTAAAAAAAAAGCTAAAAAAAAACAGACAGAAAACTCCTGTAGAACATTTCCTTTTCCACCACAAAATTCCTTTCGATTTCTCTTTCTTTTTCCTTTTCCTATTCCTTTCCTTGTCATTGTACTGCTTCTCATCCCTAACTCTACAAAGTTCCTATGTGCATTTGTATAAATACAACTGTCTGTTTTGTGTGTCTCGTCACTATGTCCATATGGATAGTATATCCCATCAAATCACACGAGTATACATATAAAGACAATTTCAACTTGTACTAAAATCATTTTACAGCCTCCAACCACATGACAAATCTTGTATTTTTATTTTACGACTGTCCGCCTCATCCCTCACTCCACCAAACACTCCTCCATTCTAATAGACTCAAGCTGGAGCTCTTAAAACAAAAATCCACAAAGTCAATTTCCACGGGCGACTGCTCAATGTCCAACCTCAACGAAAAAAACCTCACAAACGAGAGATCTCACATGGTCAATGACATACACACACATAAAATAACGCAAAGGGTCATACAAAAAGGACAAGAAAAAGAAGAAGAAGAAGAAAATGTCTCCTTTTTTAGTTTGTTTTCTGGGTTTGCGATTTTTGGGTTTGGAGTTGTAAGTGACGTAACCTTGGTGGGTTTTATCTTTTGAACAGTATGGAATGACAAAGACCACACGACGAGATGGAAATATAAATTGTATTTTTATTGTAAAATAATGGATATGATGTCATAGGAGTGAAACGTCACGAGGATGTACATTGAACTTAATCTATTATATGGAGAAAAGAGAAAGCAGAGAACTCACAGAGAAAGAGAGAGAGAAAGGGTACACTGCACAAATACGTACAGATTACTGTAGGAGAGAGAACTGTAATAGTTTTGAGGCAGACAGAGAGAGCGAGAGAGGGAGAGAAATGTGTGAAAGTGAAAGTAGAGGAGAAAGTTGAAGAGGAAAAATAAGGACACTTTCTCTTGTCTGGCCCAGAGTGAAAGGGCAGACGGGGAGAGAGAGAGAGAGAGAGAGGGAGAGAGAGAAAAGAATGGACGAGAATGTTGAGTAAAGGAGAAATGATGATGATAATTTAGATGTTGGGTGGATGGATGGATGCTGGAAGGGTTCGATTGAAGGTTTTTCTTGTGGGAGGGGGAGACGCTTCTACTTACCCTCACAATTGGATGTAGTTCAGCCTAATGCCCCTATTGGACAGTTTACAGATGAAAGCCATATCCATCTACACAGTTATAGCTGTCCATAAGAATAGAAGTATGAAATACATATATAAAAACAAGCTATTCCATTGACTGGAGAGTTTGGACTTTGTATTAGGCTTTGTTCGTTTCAAAAGCCAAATTTCTCTCTCTCTCTCTCTCTCTCACTTTCTGGTGGACTTTTCTCGAAAAATGGAAAGTAATAGTAATGCGGAAAGTGGAAAAGCATTGTAGGAGTTTGATAAGGCATGACATTTCTGGTCAATGGGAATAAATGATTCTCCTCACTCACTTGCTCTACTTGACGAAATACACGGAGGAAATTCAGGCCCGCCAACTTTTTCAAGTCCTCGGTTGACCAACTCGCATCCTCCAACAATTTGGCGAACAAATTTGGATACTGAAAAATTCATTACACGTTTTGTTTCTCATGTACATTTCTCAATCCAAATATTTGATTTGTATGCAATGATTTTATGTACATTGTTTGTAAATTCACGCGGAACACGTTACTACTTGTTTTTGTTACATATTTTCAATTTACCTTTGACACGTCTTCCAGTCCACGAGGAGTGCTGGAAACAGAATAAAAACAGACAACAAAGCTAGTCAATTTTCCTTAGTTAAAAATGAAGTGGACTTTGAGCGGTTCGTTGAAGGAAAGGGAATTAATTGTAATTAGAAAAAGTAGGTGTTGGAGGAGGAAGATTTTTGATATTCAGAGGCCAGAGGATACACAAGAAAAATATGAAAAAGCCGTGAAATTGAAAGACCAAATGGATTTGGATGGGAAATTGAAAGGAGAAAGTATCAAATTACATTTATGGAAGTCTTTATGATATTGGAATTTGTTGTAGATGGATAAACGCAATGAAGCGTTCGGAAGAGAACAGACTCGGCTTTTGGTGTTGTTGTGTGTTGTGTGCACAGGGCAGTTGGATTTCCCACCAGTGAACGGACGGACATGCGGAAATAACTAGAAAATTACGAGGAAAAGCTCAGTCGACTGTACTCATCGTCAGTTTCTTCAACCCGAGTCTGTCTGTCTGTCTGTCCGTCTGTATTCTGTTTCTGTTCGTATTCTCTCTGGTCGTTATCAAGAAGTGAGCGAAATTAATTCCCCCCAAAAACTTTTCCCTTTCCTTGCCTACTCTAATTACTGTTATCCATGGACTACTCAAGTTTCCATAAGAATGTCAGGTAAACTTATCTCCTCAGTTCTTCCAACCAACTTTCACACTACAGACGACACCAAACTCTCTGAGCATGGGCATGTGTTTAGCAAGTGCACAACACAATGTATTGTGGGTTCACGTGTGGACTGCGGAGTCGCAGTCAAGTTTCTGTCACAAACTCCTTTTGACTTAGACGCCTTGCATTGAAAACGGGATGAAAAAAAAAGATAACCAAAACATCTGTGCAAGACATGGCAAAAGTGAAAGTAGGAGAGAAAACAATTAAAAATACGTTTTTTAGTAATTGCATGCAAAAATTAATTCACAACGTTTCGAAATCCATCGGAGCCTTGAAAATGTCAATTATTTTTCCATTTCAAATCCATTCACCGCTTGATTAGCGCCTATTTATTGTTCCTTCAACTTTGTGCTCGTGTATCTGCTTTCCATTCATATTATCGTGGGTAAAAGCTGTTCAGAGGGTGCTACTTTACGGGTGGTCGGTAGTCAGGAATAGAATAGTGTGCATAATTGTTGGTTAGTAATAAAAACAAAAGGTTTTGATTCAAGTTTCTTACAAGTTGATTCCGTCAAAGCCACTGCCGATCCCAACTGCATTTATCCCAGCAACCTTCCTGATATGGTTGATATGATCTGCAAAGAAGCAAACACACATCCATTTCTAAAAAACAAATTGACATCAACAACATTTCATTTAAATACAAAAAAAAATAACAATCCCAATTTACTCTGCTCATTAAGCATTTAGCTTCACTTTCCTAGCTTGAAACGTTTGTATGTATTATTTTATTTTCCCTATACTCGTGTCGCCCATTCCTTTGAAAACATTTCAAAAAACCATTCAAAATCCTGCAAGTTCATTGGTTTAGCATGTACATGAGATAAAAAAGGGTCTCTACAACCATTTCCTCGCATTTTTATACGGATATTCAAGGGATAAAGAAAGTATGTCAGCCCCAAAATGTCGGATAAACAAGAGGAAACTAATCATAAGAATCCATCCAAAGTACAGAAAAAATGTCAATGGGTATACGCGCTCAGACTTTCATGTCAAGTGTTTGTATTGTATGTTACAGTATGTAGGTAACGTACAGATCAGATAGTTTGTGGGATTGCTCCATTTCGGCTGTGGGGAAAGTCGGATGAGAGTTGAGCGACCTTGCGGGGATTTATGTATATAATTTTTTTATAGTATGCCCGCACACACACACACGCACACACTCACGTCCCTTGTATATACTGATTGTATATACGTTGATTGTATGCACATACATAAAAGTATTATCGGTTGTCAAGGAACTCTGCTCTGTATGACAGGGTGAGAAAGAGAAAAAACGAGATAGAGAGCATCGCAAATCCAGAGAGACTTGACTCGAGACGAGAGTGAAAGAGAGAGAGAGAGGAAATGAGGAAGGAGCATCTCTATAGAGTAATACGGCAATTCAGTAAGATTCATAAAGTGCGTGTAGACAGATTAAGTCAATTCGTTTGTCCAAAAAAAAGAGAAGAAGAAGAAGAAGAAGGAGAAGAAGAGGAGGAAGCCATAGCCAAAAGACGCAGCTAGCTATGCACGTCGTGATTGAAGTAACATTCTTTTTCAATAATTGGAAAGTCTGGAAGCATCGTACGGGGGTAACGATTGCATTTTTATCCTCCATGGAGCTCGTTATAACTTGATAGACTAACATTTCGTTCCAGCCATGGCTTTCACAATTCCCCCCTTTCCTTTCCTTTACCATACTTACACACAAGCCCACACATATACAAGTAGTAGTAGTAGTAGTAGTAACAGGGAAAAACTCTCAACAGCTTACAACTCACAACGCTACACGGAGAGAGACTACCTGACTTTACCCCGGGTTCTTCCTATTCTCTATTTCGTATTTCACCTTCGTAACCTTTTCCCCCCTTCTAATCAAATATAGCCGCCTTTCCCTCTCTCTCTGTACTGTATTTATGTATGGTGTACATATATATTCTATATGTAACATAATATAATATAAATAATAAACTGTACATTCACACACTATGGAAAATGTTCTTGTCCTCATCCTCAAGCCTGAAGAGAGAAAGTTTTCTCCATCTTCCTCTTTCCTTGGGTAGAAAAAAAAGTAATCTAGGATAGAAGTCAGAGTTATTATGAGTAAGCAAGTCCATAGAGTCACCAAAAACTCTTATCCTTCTCCAGCTTACGCATATAATTTACGAGAGTACAACCGCACTACTACTACTACGAATTTCATCTCCTCTTACTATTTCCACAGATATGTATTTCACTTCTTGTGGCTTCCATACATATAACTTTTCATTATTTGCTCATTGCAAACTACGATCCACCACCATATAAAAACAAACTATACACACATATCGTATATGTAGAAGATATGAAATCCCATTTGGCTGGTCTCATGGTTTGTAGATTCTCATCCAGAAATATTACACAATGGGAATAGTACGATATTAGTTGTTAAAGGAAATATCATTCCTCCATTAAACATTTCCGTTCAATCCGTTCAATCAAGTGAGAAAAGAGAGAAGGAAAAATCTACCAAAATCCAGTTTGTATTATCTGTACTTGGAGCAAAACGATACAACATATGTAAATAATTACATGAACATTTTGTCCTCAATTGACAATCTGTCTGCTACTCCCATGCTGCATGTTTTCCTTTTAGGCTTTCTCATCAGTCATCAGTCATAACGTTTTTTAAGCTGAGTTTCAAATTTTTGGGGGGAATTTTGTGAAGGATTTTTCCTAAAAAGATTTGTTCCTTGATAGTTCGTAAAACTTTGCTTACAAAACAAAAAAAGCAGCTTGGTTAGACATTTGCTGGTCTTGTGTGAGGTTTCTTGGGGAATTTGTTGCGCATATACATACGATATTTGATTAAGTCTATTATGTCTTATTTTGTGTATGTGTGTGTGTGTGTAAATGCATCATAAGTTGAACAATGTCATATATTAAGAAGAGAAACTGAGAGAGCGAGAGACAGAGAGAGCTTTTAATTGCCTTTTATACAATAATCTGGAAGGCTGGAGAACAAAATTGTAGAGGGAAAAGTATGAGAGTACAAACGAGAGTCGATTGAAGAAAATGCAGACTGTAAAGAGTAGACTGTAAACTGCATGGGGAGTGCAAACTGTAGACTGTAGAGAAGAGTGTAGAAGTTTTTTGCTTTGCCATTTTTTTCTTAACAAATATTGCGGGGATACACGTACAAATATAATAGACAGTTGACATGGAGAGAGAAATAGAGAGAAAGAGAGAGAGAGAGAGATTGGAGATGAAAAGAAGTCGTGTATTCTCTTTTGATCTTTTTACTTTGTTTGATCCTTTGACAGGATTCAACCAACTGTCCGTTTATTGCATTTGATCATAGAGAGAGAGATATGTAGGGAGAGAGAGAGAGAGAGAGAGAGAGAGAGCCATCTTATATGTCTCTCAATTGTTCTCGTTCTTGTTTCTTCCTTTATGTTTTGCATACAGGTTCGTCTTCCAAAAATCCCACCTTTACCGATAAAACCACCTAACACAAATATCTGTAAATCACACCAAGTATTGGGATATCGGCGATATCCCAATACTTGGTACGATATCATATCGCAATACAATTCAAATACTAATACCTATGAATATGAAACGGTAGTTGTTCGAGACATTTTTCTGGGAGAAAACTCGTCCAGATTTAAATAATCCAAGAAAGATAAGTTCCAAACCTTCCATTTCAATTTGAACATGCAGGATTTATCTGTATTTGAGTATTCAACAACTTGAAAGGATTCAAACCATCCAAATTCTGAAATCCCCGTGGTTTTTTGATCATGTCATTCTTTTTCTGATACTCCCACGAGAAAATGTAATTAAATATTTTTTTTACAGTTGTACAAAGTACTGAGGAAACCTGTATACGATATCTATGTACAATGAACTTGATGGAGTTTAGGGTTGAGAGTGTGTCTCAAAAAAATAGTGTTTGCCTTGGACATGAACGATCTCATTCTCAACGGGGTCAATTTTGAAGGAATCAATGTTTTCTATGTAAAATGCATCGAACGTTCTCTTGGAAACAGCTTTCTCTACGCACATACATGAATTGATACTCAAGTTCTCACGTTCCATACTCTACACATCTCTTTCCCCTCCCTCAAAACGTGTGTACAATGAACAAGAAAAGCAAATTCAGTGAGTGCTCTGTATTTTTTTGTTCAAAAGAGAACAGGAGCTTGAACCAACTACTTGAAATTTCCAGCCATGATGTGCTGCCAAATGTATGTAAGATATCGTCTATGAATTTTGACAACTAACTGAAAATCCAGGAGCTTCCTGGGATTGCTCAAAGTTGAGCCAATGGAATATTATTTAATTTCCCCATTTTTCATGCCCATATTTTTTACCTTGAATTCAATTATGATGAAAAAACACATACATTTTCTGTTTTCATCTTATATAATTTTGAGTACAGAAATTGATTGAATGATAAATCATTGAAATTCAATTAATGTGCTGTTCGAGGATAAAGACAAAACTTTCAAGGGCACAAACAATATTTCGAACAGAAACGTATTCATAAAACTTTCACAATTCTGCTGAAAATGTGTTTACAAGTGAGTAAAAAGATGGAAATCACTGCTCCTCGTTGTACATAGTTAAAAACTCAATTAAAATTCAATTTGCCTTCGACTCACAAAAGAAAACTAAAGGGAAATCCGTGGGCGACTCAGAAGAAACTTTATTTTGAAAGATTTGTATTCGAATATGAAATATCTGCATGGAGATGCAGACGACTGAGTCAATTTTTGCTGAAAAGGAACTCCCTCAAACTTTCTACACCTGTGGATTGCAAGAAGATTGTACCCAAGTTTTGTAATTACACAAGTGACAAGTCACAAATGTGTGTGGATGTTGTTTCTTATTGGCTATTTCCTCTAGAATTCAATTTTTATTCCACGAATGAATTTCCTTTCAATTGACAAGGAAAGTTCACATCCTTTTCTGAGTTCACACTCTCAAAATGGAGAGAGAGAGCGAAAAAACATTGCAAATTAGTTCAAAGCTCAAACTTAAAATAAAAGTGAGAGTCAAACGGAGAAAATTCAAAAAACGTTTTTTCAAATCCCCCCCCAAAAAAAACAGATTTATTTTAGAGCAAGATTAACAAAATCTCAGGATTTCTATCAGACGAAATTGAAAAGAAAATGTCAAATGTCAGTTTCTCCAGGTGGCTTGAAGAATAAATAAATTGTATTCAAATGTGGAAGACGTAGATTGAGTTTTACGATTGAAAAAAGCTTTTATGACTCGCGGCAAGTTATAAAGTCTTGTATTTCCATAAAATTCCATCGTGTTTCAACCGTCAAATGACAGTTTAAACTGTAAAAACAACACGACTACCAAACCATGAAATTTAAAAGTGGAATCTCTCAAAGAGTGTGTGAGAGAGAGCGAGAGAGAATAAGAAAAAGGTTAGCGGTGGATAATTCAGCGTTTTCCCCTTCAGTCACTGCACAACTGCACACAGAAGAATCTAGTCTGTAGATTCTACAGACTAGATTTAGGTTGTAAGAAACACTTGAATTTCCTTGATTTTCCACTAAAAGAAAGTGAAAAAGAAGTAAAAGTCAAAGTATTTGACGAAGTCGAGTTTCGGTCTCTCTCTCTCTCTCTCTCTCTCTGACTAGAATAACATTTTTCCCTCTTTTGGTTTCCACTTCTAGAGTTTTCACGTGGATAATGTAATTAAGCAAACATTTCTCTCGAATCCTCATCCTCTCTCTCTCTTTCTCTCTCTATTTCTCTCTCTTTCTCGCTTTGATTTGAACATTTTCTCGTTTACTCGTTTTTTCTACTCAGTTTATTCCTTCCATGTTTCCTCCTTTCCTCTTTCCTCCTGGTTCTACAATAAAACCAGATAGTGACTTTTTCTTCCCTGTTCTTCCTTCTTGTGTGTATTCTGGGGCGATCTATTTGCTTGTAAGTACTTTTTGTACTTGAACGTGGTTTCCTGGTTTCCTTCTCTGGCTGATGCTCGGCCTCTGTAGTGCGCGGCTACAAAACATGTCTTGGAAGAATCTCCATCTTTTCTTACTCATCTCCTTGAATTCTCTCTTCTGCCTCTGCCAATACACACACACACACACTCACACACACTCACACTAAATTGGTTGTACACTATTGGCATTGGGAAATGGCAAACTCCCATGTTTTTCAAAGGGAGCGCGGTGAAAGTGCGTATCTTAATCGGATCACTGTATTTCTGGTTTCTGGCCCTAGCATATGGATTGAGATTTCCGTGCCTATTGATATCATTGCGATGATGAAATCATTCATGATCAGGGGCCTCAAATCCAAAATGCTTGGAGTTTTTCTCTTCTCACATTCAGAGTCAGAGTCAGAGTCAGGAGTGAATATAAGGCAATGAGAGAGAGTGAGAGAGAGAGAGAGGAAGAGGAGGTTATTTCATTGGAATGAGAAGTAGAAAGCGCGCTTTCAAATTTAATTACGAGCTCTCTAACAGGAAGAGGGAAAAAAAAGTATTCAGTTCAGATGAGGAGAGAAGAGAGGAGGCAACGGCGGTGACGGTAGCAAAAGAGAGAGAGAGAGACTCAGCTTTTATTTTATCTTGTCGGCTCAAGTCTTGTGAAAGTGAGTGTACATACGAGAGAACGGATGAAAATGAGAGCATTATACAGAGGAAGGGGAAAAAAAGGACGGGAGAGTTGGAGTTGGAGCTGGAGCGAAAGTATAATAGTAATAGGGAAAGGGCGAGTTGACTTCAGCTCCCAAACTATGAGGCTGTAAAAATCTTATCTTTCCTCCACTCGTTTTTTTGATTATCCAGGGGGCTGTAGGAAATTCCTTACACATGTATTTAACTCGACTCTCGTCTGTCTAATCGTGAGCTCAAACTCAAGTAAAAAAACTCTATATAGATATAGATAGAAAAAAAGGACGCCGTTTTTTCTTCCTCTTCTTCTTCTTCTTTTACCCCTCAATTTTCATACGAGGAAGAAGGAGAACACAAAAAAAAGAAAGCAGCAAAAGCACCAGGAGAAATTTTAACCACAGTTTTTTCACTACTCTCTCTGCATTCTGCAAAAACACCATCTAAATTAAAATGTATGATTCTTCGTCCAGATATTATATTCCTTTAGTTATTTCTTCATCTCTACTATTAACTCAAATGTGGATTTATAGGGTTGAGGAGGGCAATCGGGGGCGGGAACTTTCTCTCTCTGTCTCAACAAAAAAAAAAAGTTCTAACCAGCTGTTCCCAATTTTTTCTTGTGAATGTTTCTACCAAAGCCCGTAGTAGTTTTTGCACATCCACATCCACACTTTGTAACCAGTTCCTTGAATCATCCCTTCTTTTGAATTATCCGTTTCCCCATGGAAGAAATTATAACAATTTTGAGAGACCGTAAATTAAAAAAATCTAGCTTGGATTCTGGATTCTGGGGGACACGACGAAGAGCGGAGTATTTACAGCGGAAATGTCAACATCCTTAGGTAAAAGGGAGAAATACTAGAGATTTCCATGCCATACAACGTTGTTTTTTCATGTATTCTCTCGAGATCTTTCTATGTAGAGTGGGCTTGTATACATTATATGTACAGTAAGTCATTGAAGAGATGAGGAAATTTATTATTATATATCTTATATACCGTGTGGGCAGTCGTCTTGTGAGTTTCTTTACACATACATGAGTACGATATAATCCAGATTCATTCCGAGGCGAAAAAGTTTGTTTAATGTAGAAAAATGTAATTTAGGTAATGGGATCTTCCATCGCCCAACTACATATTTCAGCTATGATGCTCAATTATTCAATTAAATCATAAAACTCTGGGACTCTTCATAAAAAAAATACTACAGACTTTCTTTTTTTTTGTCTCCTTTTTCTTTGGTCATATTCGTCATATCATAAGAGATCATATCGTAGGAGGAGATTCTCCGAGTAATGTATAAAGTATACATATGTATATGTACATAAATACACTTTACGGAAGACATTTCATATAAAAATTAATTTACGATTTAATAGTCAGTTTGTTTGTCAGATGAGGGAAATGAAAAAAAAAAACTTACCAATGACATCGGTGATGCTGGCCGACTCATTGCAGGTTAGAAAATAGTTGTAAAAATTTATCATCACTAGCCCGCCTTTCGCACTCTGTCAAATACAACAATCCAAACCATAAAAATATTATATGAGAGATGATGATTTTTTTTTGTCTTCGCTTGGTGAAAGAAAACTCGTCCAGGATATTCTATGTGACGTAGTGGAATAAAAATATTAATCTAACGATAGTAGAATGAAAGAATCATATAAAAAAAATAGTTGAAAGTTATGCCCACTCAGTGGAATCTACTCAACTGTGATTTTGCATAATAAAATGTAAGGATATCTTGAAATGTCGCCATGGACTAATGAAAACATAAAACGGAAGAAAAAAAAGAAATTAAAAAAAATTGATGAATTAAATGAAGAGGGATAGGAAAATAGCGTTGTTACCACTAATTTGAGGATCTCGTCAGGCACATTTCGGCTGCTGTTGCATAACGCGTAAGCTGAAGAATGAGAGAAGATGACGGGGGCTCGAGTCACTTCCAGAGCATCTTTCATAGTTTGCACCGAAACATGACTCAGATCCACAATCATGCCAAGCCTGTTCATTTCTCGTATCACAAGCTGTAAACAAAACAAAACACAATCTATCACAACACCTTCCCCAATTTAATTTAAGAGACTGAATTATTATTTAACGATTATTCACTTTTAAAAGAAAATTTAAATTTAACTTTAGTTCAAGTAGTTGCGTAATTTAAATTTAAAAAATCTGTATCAAACAACACCAAACCGGCTGGGCGAAACCCTTATTGTTACCGATTGCAAACTCTTTCAATGGACATATTCTGATGCCTAAATTTCCACCAAATGATAAACAACAACACGAAATTGAGTTGGAAGCGGATTGAATGCAACACTTCATTCCATACATAAGAAAATTTCTTCCAAAAAATGAAATAATATTTCCATTGAAATTTCCGCCAAGTTTAGGTACTCCGAACACAGCGATGAAAAGAGTTTGTCAACTTGACCACATAGCTGTCAATTGATGACTTTCAATTCTGCGGCTCAGTCAACCCACGTTTTGGTCTTTGAATGGCTCCAAAACGTCCTCGAATTTGTTCATTTCCTCCCTCTTATTCATGTACTAATATTTCCCCATGAAACTTTAAGAAAACGACAGAGAAACCTGGAGCTTTCTTGAAACGCTACAGTTTGAGCCTTTTTTTAGTTTTAAAATCCAGTAGAAAAACGATGAAGTTTTTACACAAAATTCGAAAATTCGAATTATTGATACTTCCTCTCGCTTTCATCTTTTGATCTTTGATTCAAAGTTAATTCGATCTTTGATACAACTTAACTATACGCAAACATGTACGTTTTTATAATCAATAACAGAGGAGCAATTTCCATCCTCAAAGGAAAAGAGTCCACCGAAAAGCGTATGCTTTCTAAATAAAAATAACGTCAACTTTGACGGATTTTTGTACGTGGTCTTCCAAGTATAAAATGGGGTTTTGGTTTTGGCTTTGGCTTTTGTACTGGCAAACTGGCGATAAAAGTTTTGTCATCATTGACTTCACAATTATACAGGAGGTGAGGTGAAATGGAAAGTATTTGATAAAGAAAATGGAAGGATATGGAAAGAAAATTAAAATGAGCTCATGGAGCCATGAATTGATGAAATATTATATGAAATGGGGAGAAATACATTGAGGGGAGGGCAGAAGACGGCATGTTATAGTTATGGTGTGGGGACATAATATCTGTACAGGATGATAGAGGATACAGGATAGAGGATACAGGATGGACCGAGAGAGTCAGAGCTAGAAGAAACTACGATACAGACAGAGAACGGTTGTTGTGGATTATTGTACCTACATATGTATGTTTGAAAAGGAGCTTTATTTCTCTCACTTTCTCTCTTTCTCTCACCATTTCTCTGTACCCCCAGTTTTTGAGCCATGAAGAGGAAAAAGGAATGAAATTACAAGTTCTAATGACCCCGATGCGCTCCTTGGGATGAGAAAACAGATTAACGGAACTCTTTTGCTTGACTCACTCTATGAATAGATCCAAAGGAATGCATTCAACCATTCTCAAATGGCTGCCGAATGCAATTACACTAATCGATTTATGCTTGCTAAAGCTCCCTAAAGAAATTCAAGAACTTGTCTCTCTCTCTTTCTCTAAGTTCTTCTTTTCTCTCTCTTCGTTTTCTTCTTCTTCTATATTTTCCCTTCTAATGGATTTAGATTTCATTTCCATGCGTTTCTCCAATGAGTGAAAAAACTCATGAAATTCTTTCTCAGTTCTCAGTTCACATTTCTCAATACTTTTCCGTCTCTTCCTTTCTCACTCTCCTACTTTTTCGCATCTTCCATCATTTAGTTCTCTCCTTGGCTGTACAACTTGTATATCCTCTGTGTATATCATTCAATTTCTATTATTCTCTATCGTCTACTTTCTCGTCGTGCATTCTTCCCTCATTCATTTCCCTCCTTTCATTCCATCTTCTTCTCCTTCAAAAAAAAAATCTACAGCACGCATATTTACATGACACAGACGTCTTCTTTTATCTCCACACACGTACGGACACATTTCACAATTTTTGGAACATCTCTCCGAGCGTACAAAAGAACCAGATAATTCACCCGATGAATCCAATGAATCCATCACAAAATCTCTTATAAAATATTCAAACTCCCGACTCTTTAACTACTAAAAATAAATTAGAATTATCATCATATTGGACACATTTTTATGTGTGTATTTTCTCACAGGTTCCAAATCCCATTTTGAAATTTTATTTTAAGCCGGAGCCCATTTTTTTCTTGTATGGAGTCCGCAAGAAAAGTTCAAATTTTTGCGTGGTGGGGAATAAATTAACTAGACTTCATGTAGAAAAATATTCCATGCCAATCTCAAGATGCTTTCTGCTTTCATTAAACCTATTTTTTTTTCCTTGGAGAGGGAGAGAAATATTTTTGTAAAATATATGAGATGGGAAGTTGACAAATTTTTCCCCTTTTTTGTCGTCTTCGTCGTCGTCGTCGTTCCTTTCATTTCCTGTGTAGAGTGAAGAATTTGCCAAAAAATGATGAGGAAAAAGGAGAGGAGAGGGATTTTATTAAAAGTTTCCCGGGGTAAAATGAGGAAATTATATAATGAGTTTGCGGTTCAGTCTCTCTGGCTGGCTTGTCATTCGCAAGTTTGGAACTATTAAGGATTCCTTGCGAACAAATTGATTTCATTTGACAAGTAAAAGGTTCATTATCTATCCCAAACCTTCTCTCTCTCTCTTGCTCTCTTTCTGCCTTTCTCTACCCGCTCACAAAATTATCCTCTGCTCCCTCCTCCACTCTCAATTCACATCCACATGAGAGAGATAGAGTTTCAATCTCAACTCCGACCTCTCCGACAAAACCTTTCCCCGCTGATGAAAAAAACAGGGGATGTAATAATTCAAAAATAAATATCAAAATCCTGCATTAGACTTGACAACATTTCCAACAACGAAAGCCAAAATGTTCCAGACGACAGTCTTCAGTCAATTCTTTCCCAGAATGTTCTCATCCTGATCTCCTGCACAAACAGCACACAAAATATATACAAAAAGAGGAGAAATAAAGTGAAAGAGGGGGGAGAGAAAAAAGAGAAGGCAATTAGTTTAGTGTGAAGCGGAGTAAAAAATAAAAATAAAATGCAATTAAAGTAATTTCAAGGGAAAACCAATTAACTTGACTTGACAGGAGAGACAGGGAAAAATTCATTTATAAATAATGACATTTCCTGGATGTCGGTCGTTGAATAAGTAAAAAATAAAAGGAAATTGACTTTTTTTAACGATCGAATTAAAAGTTGAGTGTTTTTAAATGTAGTTGGCATGGTGTGGCGTTTGTGACCCTACTCCTGCTACTGTTCACCTTTCCCCCCTTTCGCATGTGGTGTTGTGTACTCATCCTTGTGTATTTACATTTCCCATGCATAAATAAGATGTGACCGTGCATAAGAGGAAGACAGAGACAGAGAGAGAGAGAGAGAGAAGTTAGTAGCAAGTTATGAAGGAGCTAACTCAAGTATTTATATGCTGTCTGTATTTATTATTCGATGCATGCGAGAAATTCCCTCCTGTCAACCTTCGCACGCACAGTCATTTGTGCTCATCTCTCTCTCTCTCTCCGTCTGGCTACCCAAGCCAAAGCTAAAAGTGAGATCACGCGGACTCTTGAGGATGAGAAGAGAAAGAAAGAAAGAGAGAAAACTCGGGATCCGGTGAAATCACCCAAGAGAAAATATTTCATTCAGCCAATGGCCTTACGTGAGAATGAGGAGAGGAGAAAAGAGAAAGTACACAGAGTGAAAGAGGGGGGAAAGTGTACTTTCTAGCCCGGTACCAATGGACGAGAGAGTTGGAGAGGGAGAGAAAGCTGGTTCACTTTTGTTTCTACTTCCTCGTTTCTTCTCTAGAAAAACTACGACTACCTGTACTCTCTCAATCCTCCTCCTCCATCACATGAGATATTTTTTTTCCTTCCCGTCCATGTCCAGTCAAAGTGAATCCCATAATAATAATGAACTAAAACTCGTACAGATGGGCTGAGGAAAAAAAGTTGACTCGATTCTCCTCCTTCTTCGTTTTTTTTGAACAACCATTTACTCATCAGTACCTCTTACGTTTACTGCATAATACCCAACAACCGTCCATACAACTAAATTCCCTTTTATTCTTTACTACCCGCTCACTTTTACTTCCACTTGCTAGCCAGCCAGCCAAGAGTAACGTAACAGCAGCTGCCCACTTCACCATTAATCCCCGTCCACTTCTCACTTGGCCATATCATAAGTTTCTCTTTCTCTTTATATATTTGCCTTGGGTCTTGGGTTTTGGTCCATCAAATTGTGACAGATGAAAATAACTATTTATAATGAGATTGGTACTCATTAAATCCAGAGAGCGACTGTCATTACATTACACTAATCATTTAAAATTTCAATGGGCTCATAGACGACGAGCAAGCCCCCTTTATGGATTTTATTTCCTTAAGAAAAAAAAAACTACATTCCGCTGAACCATTTAATTCTTGAGTTAGATTTCCGGTACATCTGGAAAAGGATCACGAAAAACTATTCTACAACAGCCTTTGTGCGTTTATAATTAAATATTCGATACAATAAATTGCGTTGACTTTTATAGACTTGATTTCCTCCATGACAAAGTTGTTCAGGTAAAGAATTAATTATGAACTGATTTGACTATCACAGTCTGGTTGAGTGTGGCTCTTTAGGATATGTAATATGAAGGCGGATGAATATGTGAAGGAGAAACAACCGGGGGAAATAGAGTAAACACAGTGTGGGGTTGAGTGGGCACGTGTGGCGAGAGAGAAAGAGAGACAGAGAGAGAGGAAACGCGTTGTTACATGATTCACTTGGGTAAACCTGCCATGACCTCCATGTCAAACCATCTAGTAATTCTTTGGGTAAAATGTGTATAAAATTTATAAGGAAAGAGAGAGAGAGAGAGAGAGGAAGGGAGAGGGAAAGAGAGGCTTGTGTTTGCTATGCTGTGGGGGCTCGTAGAAAAAACATAAAGGTGAATAGTGGCTACGAGGTAATCGTATGTAGAACAGGCCCCAAAAACTTGTGAATCCCCACGGTGTAGTCTGTGGTGTCTTTCCCTCTGTGTTCAATTACCATTCTATCTGCATAATGAAAGATACATTTCTCCCCTTTTCCCTACGTCTAACTTTCACTCGCCTTTCTCCACCCGCTCGTCCTTCTCTTTTCCTTTCTCTTTTTCTCTGACACTGCTACTCGAAGCGCTACAATCCCACCCACTGCGTTACGCATAGTCGGCAGTGAAAGTCCACGCCACAACTTTCTCCTTTCTCTTCCTCTCAATAATTCTGCATTCTATTTCAATTTGATTTTGAATTACATTGGATGGAAATTCCGTCATTCAGTAATTCAGGCATTTGAATTTCCCAATCAGACAAAAACTAACAGCACCATTTCCCATTTCCAGCAGTTGAAAAACTCTGTAGGAAATTGCTTTTATTAAGATTGATTGGAAATTGAGACTCTAAGAACTGGGAATGCTGTACATTTATATATATATAAATGGGGTTTTTATGACGGCAATTAGTTTCTATTTGTATTCCTCTGGATTTCAATTGATAGATTGAGATTTTATGCGGTGAATTTGAATTTGTCCTCAGACTTGTGTGTGATTGTGATTGTGCTGCTGCTCTTCTTCTTTTCCTGCTGCTGGGGGGTCAGAGGAAAAGGAATAAGACCGAGAGAGAAAGAAAAAAAGAGAGAAATGAATGGAAGCTTGGAAGAGAGAAATAAAGCTGTGAATTACAGAGAGCATTACAATGAAAATCAATTTGAGGAGTAAAAATAGAAAGGGAGAGAGAGCGCGGAAAAATAGTGGGGAAATGGAGGAAAGAGTAGGAGTTTGAGCATGGTTTTGGTATGTACTGACATGGGAGCAATGCGTGTGTGTGTGTGTATGAGGGAGGATTATTATCGTTGGGGTATGTGAAGGGAGGAAGAGACAGAGAGGTTGCCTGGACGGCCTTCCAGGGACTTTTGATAATGTCTATCTATGCAAAATGTAATGCTTTTCGCTTCATATTAGCAAGGTAGTTTTCAGTTCATCCAAATTCTGAGAATTGTTATTACCCAAGTCTGGGAGATTACAAATATTCTATTACACTTTTCGTTATTGTTATGGAGAATAGCTAAACTATTCTATTGCTGAGAGCAAAAGAGAGGACGACAGAGAGAGAAAGAGAGAGAGAGTGGAAGAAGCATGTAGGAAACATTTGAATGAATTTCCCAGTGTCTGTCTCGACAACTTACCTCAACATCTACCATATGAAAGCATTGGATTTTTTTTGTGCCACTCAAAAAACTCTTGCACAGATACTCCGCGACTCTGAATAATCCGACTGCTGCTGCGACACACATACAAATACACATAGACAGAAAAAACAGAGGACTTCCAACTTGCAGTTGGAGAAAAAAACGGAGGACTTGTCATTGGGCTAAAAAAAGAAATGAGAATTTTTCTACACTTGAGAGCTAAATAGGCACTTTGCTCGTCCTTATTTTTTATTTGACTCGCCCATCAACCTTTATACGCACTCCAAGCTCAGTGGTAAGAAGAATTCTGTGGATGCATTTGGTGTATATGTGCGTGTGTGTGTGTGTGTGTTTGAGTTGCCTCCGAGGGCACAGAAGCACAAGCAATGAGAGCAGTTACTCATTGCATGAAAGCCTCAACAATACAAATGCAAATAGGCTGTTACGACCAGGTAGAATTTACCCACAAAAAAACCTCACAGTCAGACCCAAAAGGGAGACAAACACTTCCAGGAAAAAGATATACAGACTTTTATCATAACCAAATGTTTCTTTTCTCTCTGCTCCGTTTACACTCTCCTTTACTTTTACTTGTGTCAACACAACACAACACATCCCATTGTCCTTTGAATGCATCTAATGTTCATAAAAAAAAAGCCGAAAAAGTAAAAAAAATGCAAGAGTCCATTGAGTCAAGTGAAAAATGAGATATACGTTAGAGTTTGATGTTAAATCAATGATTTGAACGGAATTCAAATTTGAGATATACGTTATTTCCTATACATAATCTTAGTGCTGCCCTTCACTAAGACTGCGGAAATTTCAACTTGCTGTTGAAAAAAGGGAGAAACGGTTTAATCACTCACCTTTCCAAATTCTTTTAAGCCACTTGATTTGGTCTTCTGGGGGACGTCATCTGCTGATGAGCAATCAGCCCTGTAAAACATATAAACATTTATTCTCAATTAACACATCATTTTCTACATGTATTGTGCACAAATGTATTTTTTTGTTCATGTTTAGATGATTTTATGGAGGAAATTGGAAAATCCTGAATGGCCTGCCTTCACACGCACTAAAACCACATAAAACGATGACAGCTGATGAAGAAATTTACAATCCCTTGCTGATGATGACAAAGCATCAGCTGCTGTGCCCGTGAGCTCAAAAACAAGATGAATCCCACACCCACACTCACACGCTCATCCACCTTCACATCTCACTTTGTTCCATACTTTCGTTTCATGGGAGCGAGAGAGAAAGTGAAACTTTCTCATTTCTTCCTCCAAGAATAAGAATAGAACGAGTAAAAAGGAAAAGAAACAGAGAGAAAGGCCGACTATTTACTTTGAGTGCACCATCATATAGAACAAGAGCGAGAGGAGAGTTGAGAGGCAAAGAAAAGACGGAAGAGTAAGAGAAAGTAGGGAAAGGCCAAAGTAGAAAAAGAAGGAGAGGAAGTTAGTTTATTGAACGGAGAGTACAAGTTCGTTGGTAATGCTGGAAAGTAGAGGGAACCTTCAACCTTGTTGATCATAACCTAGGTTCTTTCTCTCTCTCTCTCTCCGTCTGTCTCTCGCTCTCTGTATTTATGTGTGTGTAATGTATGCTGAGCTCATGGTGAAGATAAAAGGGACTTGGAAAAAAATCGAAATGGGAAATCGAGATCGCGATCAAGATAGACGTAAGAAATCCACGCACTTTGGCATACATTTAAAACTATTGCAGCGTCTTCTTCATATCACAATCGCTATCGCTATCAGTATTAGTATTAGTTTCCAGCCTCCAACTACACACATGTACAGGCACATGCACGTTCTCACATTTCTCACATGAAAATCACAGTCCGTATGTACAGATAGAGAAAGGGAAGGCGCATCCTTCAGCACAAAAGATTTGAACGCGGAAAAGGAAGAGCTTCCTTATTGATCAACTCCACGTTTGCTCTCTCTTTCTCTCTCTCTCTTTCAATTCCTTTGTTGTTCCATCCGTCAATTCTCAAATTCTCGAATGTGTACATCTCTATTTTCTTGCCTCGCGCTCTCTATCTCTCTCTATCCGTCTCTTTTTCCTTTCTATACGTACCGACTGCCCTTTTCCATTTATATTTGTCCAATTTCACCTCCTTCCATTGTTCGCTTGCGTTGTACTGGGATCTCCTCCGTTTTCACATGTATGTATGACTCAATGAGATATCTCAGATATCCGTAATACAACTACTGATACAAACTACAACTATCCAGCCCCCATTATATCTTATCGCCTCCATTGCACATCAAATTAAAATGTATATTGCACAACACACATGAGACGTGTATTTGTATGGTACGTATCCGCGTGATTTCTCTTTTAGTTTCAGAAGTTCTGGCTCGGAAAAGAAGAGAGAGTGAGAGATTGATTTTGAGGAGGTAAAAGTACAATCGTGGATTGTAAAGTGGGAACTAGGAAAACACATACCAACACCGATTGTGTCTATCGTATGTGAGATGTAAAGAGAGCGCGTACAAATTATATCAAGAAAGTATAGGTCATGCAATTAAAAGTGAACGTCTATACAAGAACAAAATAATTGTCTGACAGAGCCAAGTACGCAATTTTAGCAGGCTTTTATTTTGAGGATGATGTCTTACTTTTCCAACTTTCCATTCGACTCTCTTGCTTTCTCTCCCTTTCACTCGGTTCTTTGCATTTTTGTACTTTTCCTTTCCCTTGGTAGGTTAAGTGTTATCTTTTAGCTTGAATTCACACACACAAGCTCAAATTAAAGCATGTGCACCACCTTTATTTTTACAGTGTACATACATACTCTGGATTCAATTTGAGTTTATCTATTCCGATTGGTATTGGCAGTCTTTTTAGTTGCTTTTGAATTTACATGCACAGTCTATAGTTATACAGTCTACGAAGATCGTTTTTTTTTGTTTTCGTCTTTCGTTAGGCTACTGATTGAATTGAATGTGTGTAGAATCCCAATTTTCGACTGCAAATGGTATCCAAGTCTAAACTTGGAAGGATGTTGAAGAAACCGAATTGACGACCATTTCCAGGGGCTTGATGAAAATACAGATGGAGGTTATGAATATATGCGGCTCTGCTCTGTACAGAGCCAATACGCATATTCGCACATCAATACAGATTTCCAGATGAACACCAAAGACCAAGAACCAAGAACACCAAGATGAAAACTAAGCAGACCAAAGAGCCAAGACGAGGATGAAATGAAGCATAAATTGTAGAGGGTACAAACGGTAATGTGGAGACTTTCTATGGACAAAGAGGAAAGTATAGATGGAAGAGAGAGAGAATGGGCCATTGTTCTCCCTCTCCTGATTTACAATCAAATTTTCTTTTATGTTCAACTCTGAGAAAACCCTTGGGAGGAAGAGAAAACTCTTCCATATTCACCATACAAATGCAATCAGCCGCTCTTTCCTCTTCCTTTTTCTCTCTCTCGCTCTCTCGTTTCACTTCTCCTCGTACTTTCATCAACAGTAACTTAGACACGCTCTTTTACTGACCAATCCGTGATTCCTCACCGTTCATTATTATGCAATCTGATGTACGAATCAAATCCGAGGTAAACTTGAAGAGATCTTGAGATGTTAGGTGAAACGAATACCCAATGCATCAGAAAATAAGCCAAAATGTTTCTTTAACAATGGCTGAGTTTGTAGCAAATTACAAAGTCATAATTAAGACAACTCAAACAGGTATTAACTGAATGTGAGAGAAAAGAAAAGGCTACCGGGTTATATTGTTATTTCATATCTGTTCAGTCTCCTCAGTTGTTATTTGATGTGACGGTTTCTATGCCTATTTGAGTCTGGATATTTCTTTCCTGTGCTTTTGAAATTGGAGTTCCTCCATGACGCTCTACGTTTCTCACTAGAATTTGTATCTCCCGATTGTGTATAAAAAAGGGAAATCATCCCAATGTTTTTAAGAGGTTTTGTCTGATTGAAGTTGAGATGAAAGAATGTGAAAGGGGGGAAAAGGGGGGAAAGGGGGTGGAGAATGGTGACAGAGACAGAGTCGGAGGCAGCATACCGATATACAACACACATAGAAACTTCCAATTGGGAAAGAGCTCTCAGGGAAATGAATGTAGGTTAGCTAAATAATCCGTTGGCAGAGATTTGTTCCATTGTGCTCATATTGAATGTAAAACGCTTTCAGTCATATGACATCCCCCCGTCAACCGTACAAAGTACAAACACCCAAAACACACTCACGTCCCAATCTCTCCCAATCTCTTCCTTCTTCCTTCTTTACCTTTGCCTCCCCCGCACGCACTCACATACAAAAAACTGGAAGAGAAAGAGAAAGAAAGCAAGCCACCATTTTTTAGGTTCTGAGCGTACAAACTTAAACTACATGGGGGATTGGTAAAAGGCAGATTTTTCATGTCCATTAAAGTAAGCTTGCTACTCCGGCTTTTGGTTTACTCAAAGAGTTCAAGTTGAGTTTGAATATGAAATTTGACTTTCACTTGACGGCAACTGTAAGTAAGTGCCTTCATAACAATGTTGTCACAAGGAGTTTTTTTGCCTTCCCTTCAGAATTCCCTGTACATATCCAAATACACCGTATTCCTCGTCATTTTCATCTTTCAATTTATATTTCACTATCTGACATACTCTTTTCCCGTCCTCCTCATCATCATCATCATCAGCAGCAGCAGCATTCTGCAGAAACGTACATGCTCTCATTTATATCCACATAACATAGAACCTTAGTCCGACCACACACACACACCCACACCTACACACATCATTGTCCAGGAGTTTTCTTTTGGCTCAGGAGAAAGTCAAGAAATTTTCAGGTTCCAGGCTATAAGTATTTATACAGACTATAGTTCCATATATCCACATCCACATCCGCATCCACTCATCAACTTCCAAACGAAGCTTAGTTGATTAAATGACTTTCTCTCCTTTTCGCTTCCTTATTTCTTGGTTAATTACTCTCCTTGCTTTCTCCAGCTCCAGCCGCCTCTGGGTCTGAGCCTCAACAGACTTTTCCCTCATTAAACATATAAAAAGTCAAGTATAATTAAAAAGACCCTCGCTTATTAGTATCAAAGTACCTTTCATTTCCTCAAATAGGCCCATTGATCATTGTCAACGTGAATAATTTACTACTAAAGCTCCCTGCTTTACACTGGCGCCTGCTCGTTGCCCACCGAAAACAAACCCCCCATCATTATCGTTATCCCTTTTATTAGTTCAAATAAGACTCAAACCCTTCAAAAATGGAATCTGCCCTTACAAAAGGAAAGAAAAAACTCTGTCTTTGTCGATCCCCAGTCAGAGCCTAATCTCGTCACAGTGTATAAAGAAAGCATGAAAGAAGTTGGATATAAATATATATGGGAAAGTATTTAGACAATGAATCATGAATTTGGAATTAGTGAATGGAACATTTGAAATAGAGCAAATTCCACATTTCCCTCCTGTTTTTTCTCAATCCTCTCCATAAAAACGCAATGCAGGTAAAGTAAATTGCAGTGTGGTTCTGTACACATCTGATTGCTAGCAGTTTGTTTGTATTGTGTTGTGTTGTGTTGTAAGGTGAATTTCTTGTCCGATTTGTTTGAAACAATTCAATTTGGGATTTTGTGAATTTAATTGGCAGATCCCCGAAGGCCTTTGAATAAGAGATGGAACAGTTGAAGGGAGCGAACTATGAAAAAGAGATGGACGGAGGACTTTGAACTCTCCCCTTTCGTCTGTGCGTAGCTCTCTCCAATTTGGAGAAATTGATTAGATTCATTCAATTGTGTGTTTGTGTGTGTGTATTTGGATGACAACGTTCTTGTAAGAGGATAGACGAGATGGGATGGGATGAGAAGGTGAAGATGGAAGATGAAGAGAAAGGAAGGGAAAGTCGTCTATTTCCGATGAAGCCAATCAAAATATCATTGATGATCAGCGAGCCGTGACAAAAATACATCTCTTGTTTTTTTCCTGTTTCTCTCTCGATTTCTCTATCTCAATGTACATTGTTCCCTGAATGTGAGAGTAGAACAGTCGCACTCGACTCTTTTCTCTCTCTCTCTTTCATACATTTCTCAAGTAAATATGTATAAGCATAAAACACAAATGTAACGATGCATGTTCTTTCTTATGCTTTTACCGGATCGAGAAGTGAATCATAGCTCAAGGGAGATGGAGCAAAAATTGGAGGAATTGCAATTCCAAAGAAGACAAAAACGACAAATTGTTTTACTGTATTTTTGTTTTGCATCGCTTGACTTTCTCTTGATTGCGATTATCCTTGGGTAAGGAAAACAAATTCGGATATTGAAATCTGTACATTTTTATTGTCACCGGATTTGAAAAAAGTATTACAATGAGCAAAAAGCTGGTAATTCATGATAATATCAAGTCAGACTTTTAAAAATCTTGATGAACATTTACCAGTTATTTATTTTATGACACTTCAAGTCCAAGTCCGAAACGGGACGAAATGTTTTCATATTTGTATGGCAAAACGGGAGTATGGAGTGGTGCAAGTGGATAAAGGTAGGTATATTTGAGTGGGAATGGGAATCGCGTGGACTGTGACGATGTGAAGAGCTGCATAATATACGCTCTCTGAGGTACACTTGAGAGGTATTCAGGCATGAATTCTTATCATTTGTTCGCCTTAACTTTCACTCGGTCTGTACTTTACAAATAATCTGCAAACGATCCTCCACAAGACTCCTCAGATTGTCATTTTTACTTCCTTCCAACTTTCTCTTCAACTTTCTTTCGAGTCTACGTACATCACATCAGCAGAGAAAGGGAAAGTCATTTGACTAAAATTTCCAGAGCTTTCTCTCTCTCTTCTCAACTCCCCATCCCATCCCATACGCATGTACGACGCCGTCTCTCCAGTTTTGAGCTTATTCAATTCATTTTTATATTTCTCAAATGGCAGTCATCGTTTCCCTGGAACGGGGGTATTGTCCCTGGTATGTTCTGTGCTGGGAGCTGAGAGTCTCCTGGAATTGGAAGAATCTTTTAAAATTCAGTCATGGGTCCATGGTTAAATGTAAATGACTGAAGGGAGGGGGGAAACTCATAAAGGAGACGATAAAGAAGGCAAGTTAAGTTATTAATGGTGAGCTGGAGGAAATGACGAGCACTCAAGAAATGTTTGTTTATTTTCACGTCCGTCATAAATTTCTCTAGGAACATGTATCGAGATTTCTTCTCTCTCTCTTTCCATACGGATGTACCTAAATGTGCATATTCAAGTTGCTCCATTCCTTGACTTCAATAATAATTTATAGACACTCTTAAAAAAGGTTTAGTATTAGTACTAGATTTCTTTCGTCGATGTTTTCCCCTATTCTTGTGAAATATGACTATGTGGAAAATATTTACAAGGATGAATCTAGCTTTTTGCTCATTTTAATTGGTTTAATAAATTCTAAAGGATCAGTTGAATATCTCAATTGGAGAAGAAAGGAGGGAAAATGACAAAAAGTCAAAGGTTTTTATAACTATGGAAAACTGTGAAGGGACATCGGTTGAGGAGGGCACAAACAAGGGAGAGTATATCCAGTGTAGAAATGTCCAGTAGACCGTAGGAAGATGTGCCATGAATATTTATTTACAAGTGAGCTTCAATTTGTTGGAGAGGTTTTGAGAGGCGGAGGATGAACGAAGGAATTACGAGCCAGACCCCGGGAATACCTAATACATATCTGTAGCAGTTGCAGTTGCAGTAGCAGAAAAGCAGAGAGAGAGAGAGAGACAAAAAGTCTACGTTACAGCATTTATCGTTTCCCATGTAGTTTGATAAAGTGTCTACACTTTTTTACTTTTACATTTTCTCAAACTTCCTAATGGGACCGAGATTGACGAGACAGATAGAGAAAGAGAGAGAGAGAAAGTCGTGGGTGAGAGAAAGTTGTTGAGTTGTAAACGAGAGCAAGAGAGAAAGCGAGAGTTTTTTCTGAGGGGGAAGGAGATAGGGCCAACAGGAAAACAGGAGACAGAGACATTTCATGCTTCCACATCCATAACATTTAATAATACAATAGGTAATGTCTTGGGCTCTCTCACATTCCTATTCGTATTTATATCCATATCCATATCCCGGTAGTTGTACCATTCGTCTGTATCTGTAGTCACAGTTTGCCGAGTGTGTCATCGACTCTTGAGAGTTTCGAGTTTCTCTCTCTCTCTCTCTCTCCATGAATTTCAGTTCTTCCTGTCTCAAACACACGATATACATTTTTTCTCTTCCCCGTATTGCTAACCGGCACAGCCAACCTTTGAAACTGAAACGTTTCAAGCGCTCATGCAGACTTTCATCTGGAAAAGTGTCACAAAGAAAGTTGCATACGCGACAGGAAGCGTCGCGGATAGAAATGATGGAACTGTAGAATAGAGTCAGACTCAGGTAATGCAATGCTTATGCATGCCTTGAAATTATGTAACATATTATGTACACTGTATTCGGATGTTGTCCTCGTTTAACCTATCAATTTGATTTTTCATGCATTTCCATGAAACAGTTTTTCTAGTTTGTTATGGGTAATTTGAGATTGATTATTTATGATTTTGAATTGAATTGAATTTAATGAGTTTGTCAGACAACATGGTCCAAAGAATAACCTAGAGCATCAAAAATGCTAATACGATTATGCAGTATAACATATAACAACGCAAATATTTTCTAGTGTACAGTTACAGCGGAGGCTGCATAATTCCTCTCCATACTTGAGATAAAGCAGATGCATAATGAATACAAGTTTGAGATAATATAAAAATTATCAAATTGTTGGTTGTGTGTAGATTTCTGCATATGAGGAAAGACACGGAGACTTTACGGATAGAAGAAAAGTCCTTCACATTATTTTCCATAAACATTCCATATCATTTAAAAAATATTTACTATGACATGGATGAGATTTGAATTTGCAAATTTGAGGTGCTTGGATTTAATTCCATCACTGCCCACGGCTTTTCCATTCTTTAACTTATGAATGTATGTATGTATCATCAAATCCCAACTATTATGAAATAGGGAAATGTGTGTGGGGGATATTTCGAGGATGGCTTACCAAAGAGTGTCACAAGAATGGGTGAGAGTTAAATAGCGAGCTCCAAGGTTGTACAACATCCGAAGAACCGCCAAAGAATTTCCTATGGCATGACCACCTTCCACTCCAATTATCGACGAAATCCTCTTCGCCTGATGAGCCCTCTCAATACCTGCAAACAAAACAAACAAGGAAATCCATATGTAAACGTTCAATTAGTGTAGCTTTAATTAGTTTGGCTGATCAATTCTCGCTCGTCTGTATGATGATGGACGTTTTTGAAGCTGTGATCTTATTATCGATTCTTTTCATTTCAGAATAAAAATACGATATTTATGTAGTAAATAGGGATGACGAGATGAGTCATCATTCTCATTCCTCGTCACCAATCACAGATTTAATGTGGAAAAAAACCTATTTTAGTACTCGCTCTTACTCGACTACACTCATTCCCCGGATTTTTGTTTTGTTTCTTTGACCATTGAAAGTCATTTTACTGCTCTGACGAACACATTCAATTCCCCCAGTTCTTCTCTCCAGGCTCAAGATTTGTTTTACGACGGGACATTTGAGTTAACAGCTCAACCTCTTCAATTGACTGGTGCGCAAACTTCGCACAATCATGAAGCATGACCAAGGCCAATCCGCTTCCTTTTTTTTTTATACTTTCCTCAGAAAGTGACTACAGATTTCACCGTCACACATTTATTTCCTTATATTTTACTCCCACCCATTTCGTAGTTTACCTTTCAAGGAAGCAGGCAATATCAAATAGAACTAGTAATAATTATACCAGTGCTTAAATTGGCTATTCCCAATTTGTGTGTCTGTTCCATCACACCATATTGTGATTGTCTAATTTAGGATGAAAATGTTTGCCTGAAAATTTTGATCAATTCCTTTTGTTCTTTTTTTGTCTTGTCTTGTGTTGTGTTGTGACTGGGAAGAGGAAAATGAAAAGGAAAAGGAGAGAGAAATTCCCAATGGTTGGTTGAGTTAAAAGAAAAAGAGAAAGAAACGAGGGCGAATGTTAAATGTAAATGAAAGTACGTGAAGGGTACGCCCATCGGACCTTTCTCTATTTATACATGTACATACATACATGCATGGGCACAGATTCTCAACAGTTATGACTATTGAGTTGAGAGTTGAGAGAGATGGAGAAAGAGAGAAAGAGAGATGCGAGTGAATACAGATAAAGTGGAGACATTAACATGAAGCATTGAATGGAATAGAACGCTTCACGAACGCATCAACGAACATCCCATCTCATCAACATTTAGCAGCTCTGCTTTCCCATGTTCGTCTCTCTCTGTCTCTCTCTCTCGCTTTCTCTCTCTTGCTCGTGCTCCGGATTGGTTACATGCACTGAGATCATACAAAAAATTGTCAAAATCCACGCTTTATTTTATTACAGACAACTCTCGCTTGCGATCCAAAATTGCAAATCCTCCGCCTTCTCTTCCTTCGCCATCCTCGAGCGTACATATAAATTCTTTGTTCTTTCCATCCCATTAAAATCATAGATCGTTCCCTTTACACACATACAATTCGTATTCGTATTCGCACATTGCATTGCATCCAAGAAAACGTCCACCAATGGCAGTGACAATGACTGCAATCTATTTAATCTCTCGTGCGAGTCCCAAATTCTAAATTACTGTTTGTGTGGGGTAACTGAGGTGAGTCCACATCCAAATCCACATCCACACACGAGTCATTTCCCCAATCTTCATCATACGCATCAAACAGTTTCATTCCCTTCCCAAAATTATTATTATTACTATGACTCATCTTGTGTGTACTCATAAAAATTATTAATCGATTGGCAGCTCATCACGATTCATTTCATGAGCCGGACGACCAACGAAATCATCTTTGAGAGAGATAAATCCATCAAATGGTTCCCAACCTTCGTGGATAATGACGAGTCCAATATATTTCATGGTGGATTGAGAGAGAGCACCCGTCATTTATTTTAGTATGTGAGAATCAGCAGAATATCTATATGTACGATATACTCATTCCATATTCTCATCCTGGTTTCTGATCAGCAAATTTGAGGATTTCCTTTGGATTTGAATGGCAATGTGAACGTACCAAAGACAAACGTATTTAAATTTCTAGTGTGACGATCCCCATTCCGTTTTCGGTTTCAGACAGAGTTAAGATTGGACTTACTTTTTGGACGTTTGATCCAAATTCAAATTTGGAATTTGAATGTGAAGGGACATAAAAGGAGAGAAGAGAGGGAATCGTATAATAAATCCATTTAAAAGGGTTATAAAACATAAGCCAGAGTACGGAAAATGGTGTATCAATATATAGGAGAGAGAGAAAGAGAGAAAGTGGAGGAAAAGAAGATGAAGGAAAGGGACAAGCTGGAAGGAGTCAGGCTAGTTTGCTAGTAAATCACTTGTAAGTTGAAATCATTGAGGCGAACAAATTGCATAGATGCACCACAGGAAAAACCTCTGTAAGTTTGACACCAAAGTCAATTTCATTATTTCCAAACAAATGCGTCGCTCTGTCTTGTTGGCTAAAGGTACCTCCTGCCTATTGCCTACTGCCTATTGCCTACTCCCTATACTATGTATACTCCGGCTGCTTCTGCACAGACGACGATATTTTCAAATTTCCAATCCCCCACCGAATGATCGATGAGACTGAGCGCAACGCAATGACGAGGACCAAAAAAAAACTTCAAACTCTCTCTTTCTATTTCTTTCCTCCATTGAAAATTCAAACCCATCATAGACCCATTTTTTCTTTTCTAACTAAATTCTAAATTTAAAATAAAAAAAATCCAGAGAAAACACTTGACGGTTTCAATGTGTTTTATATTTGTCTCTCCATTTTAAGTGTCTTTCACACCACTTGAAGCGCTTTCTCTTCCCCCCTTTTATGAGCATCCAACAACTAAAACTGTACTACCAGTTTGGGGGGGGGGGGGGTTGAGCTATAAAATTTTCTATTCCTTCATCGAAATCGGGAGCCGTGTCAATAAATCCTGCATGAGATTCTCGTAATGGTTCAAAAGTACCCGTTAAAAAAAATAATTTGGATGGTAAATAGTAAATACTGCTTTTGTCTTTCTCTCTCTCGATCTCTCTCGTTCTCATTTTCATTAGAGCTCCATAGCAAATGAAACATGTTCAAGGCCCATCTAATAAATTAAAATAAAATTCAATGAAAACAGGAAAAAATAAAGTGGGTCAAGTGAGGATGGAAATGAGAGGATGAACGAACGAGGACGATTCAAGAAGGGAAACACAACGAGCCATAATACATTTGCATTAATTCCTTTGTACATCGTTTAGAACTCTTTCTCCCCCCCCCTTTTCTCTCCTTCTCTCTTTCTCTAAATCCCTCAGCTCGAGCGCTTAATGAGATTTTAACATACTGGCAAACGAAGGGGGGACTGTGAATTACACACATACACGACACTAGACAAAAAAAACTAGAAGAGAAATAGAGAAGAGACCAAAACTCGGGACATGATCGTTGACGATTATTAAACAGGGAGAAGGAAAATGCAGTGGGTTGAGTACAAGTCCGAAAAAAAGTTAAATAGGATCAAAATGAGACCGATGAAATTTACGAGTTACATAAAATAAAATAGGAGAATACTGGCATTGGAGAATACATTTTCCCTTCTCTCCCAAGAAAAATAAAAAGATTCTTTGAGTGTAAGCAATCCGAAATATCCACAGTGGTAGTTAAAGTCTCTCGGTGTTTCCCCATTTCAAGTTGTCCAGTCCGCTCAAGGTTGACTATGTGTGAAAATGTATATAGAGAAACTGACTGGAATTGTCGTACCGTATGGATCTACACACTACAAAGAAAGAAAGCAAGGGAGAGAGAGAGAGAGAGAGATTCGAAGAAAGTGAGTTGGAGAACAAAGCAACTGTGTTGTGTACTCATGTGGAATGAATCCTGTGTTTTATTGAGGCCACGATAATTCAATCAAGATGGACAGATTGATCGATGTTCAGGGTAAATGAAAAAGTGTTTCGAAGCGGAAGCCAAGTTTTACAAGGGAAGAGAGAAAGAAAATGGGAGGTGCAGTTGTGGACGAGGAAAAATTGGAGCAAGTTGAAAAACCGTCGAGGAAATGATTGGTTGTCCTTCTTCTTGTGCCTACTCGTCCTATTCCTTTTTCGCGAGTATCAAGACATAACATCAACTTCTTTATATATTCCTCTTATTTTTATTCTTATTCTGATATTTCGATTTCAAAAAACTCTACTCCTCATTACTTACAACAATTCTTCTTCTTTTTGTGAAGGAGAGAGCTCTCTTTTTCTCGCCAAACTTTCCCTATTACTTTCCCTTTCCTGCCACTTGTATAATGTACTATAATATAATCTACCCGCATATTTCCATCCATTCATCCATTGTCATTGCTCCAAATATCACAATGTGAATTGTGAAATAAAAAAAAACCCAATGACATATATCTGTTTAATGTTCTTTCACCCTCTCTCTCTCTCTCTCTCTCTCTCTCTCTCTCTCTCTCTCTCTCTCTCATACCATCCACGGACATTCCTCATGTCAAAATAACTGTATTTTAAAGTGAAAGCTCAAGGGAGAGGGAAAGGGAACGGGAAAGGCTATTAGAATGGGTGTATTTTATGATATGAATGTATTCCCAATTGTAAAATATCCACAAGCACACACAAAAACACACAGACATATAGACACAAAATTTTTTTACAATGTTCATGTGCATGGAAGCAGAATGCACACAATCGTACAGACAAACAGTGGGAGAGTTGAGTGGAGACTCAGTGGGACGGGAAAAATCCAAACGTAATTCCTAATTCACAAATTCTGAGGATATTTTTGAGAATCCCGAGTATAATTTATCCATAATTTATTATTGAAGAGATTAGACTGTGAGAATCACGGGAGCATGAACACATCTCAATTCCTATATTTACAGTAGTACTACGGAAGTAAGAGGACTCTGTACATTGTGTGAGGAAGCGGGGAACGCATTTCCTCGATTATCCGACAAAGCCCAAAGTGAGACTTTTTCTCTCTCTCTTTTGCTCTCCCCCTACCAAAACTACATACACACAAGTAAAGTGATGGGAAGTTGCCCTTTCTCTTGAGTCTCCTCTCAGTACAGTCTAAGCTTCTTTAGGTCTGCCAACACTAATCTTGTCCCATTTGCTTTATCTTTCCGGCTATTAATCAATTCCCAGTATACCGTCATCATAAAATATTCACATACACACACAAACACATTCCCAAATCCGCTTCTCCCCCTTTTACGATACTTTCTTCCGTCTGTCTCTCTGTATTTTGAATACAGAATTCTGGATTTCGCCGAAACAATTTGGTTTCTCGATCATCGGCCCCAACCAAATTCAAATTTTATTTTCAATAACTGAAATAATTCAATTTAGTTTACGTACACAACACACGCCGTAGGAAAAGAGTTAGGAACAAAAACAATCAGAATCGGAATCAGAATCAGAATAATGGTTCTAAGAAATTTAGAAAAGCTCTTTGGAAATGATAGAAAAATGATTGAATCATTATTGAAAATATGAACAAAGTTCAAGGGGGGAGGGGGGAGGTGGAACAAAAACACAAAGACAATAGACATACATAGTGAAGAGCTTCAATTAGTGTATAGGCAACAAATGAGAAAAAGGAAATTACAGCTGTCAGAAAGGATGATTCCTTTTTGCTCTCTATAAGTTTCCTGCTCTAACATCTGCTGTATTGAAGTGAGCGTACGGTTGCGGAAAAATAATGAGAGGCGAATTGGATACGAATGGAGAAAATGAGAAAGGAAGAGAAAAAAATCATTGCGCCTTGTTGATATTTCCCACTTTCAATTTGTATAGCCCAAAGACAGATATAACAAAACAAAACAGGGAGCTGGATATCAATATCGCTGCTAAGGAAAGTTGAGAAAAAAGGGGAAATAGACAGAGCAATATCAATAGGAATATAAAAAAACATGCAAAAACAAAAACAGAGTTCTCCAAAACAAAAAAAATTGTCTAAAGTCTGAAGTCTGAATCTGCCAACATAAAGAGAATAACTGAGTATTATTTTATGCGGGTGGAATTTTTTTCTTGCTCTCGCTTTGCACTTCTTCTCAAACTTTCTCTCTCTTTTTCTCTCTCTCTCTTACTGGAGAAAAACCGAAGAAAACTTGAAGCCAGAAGCCAAATAAGGAACGAAGACTAGAGAAAAAGAAAGTGAAATGGAAAGGAATGGAGAGAAGAAGCAAATAACATTCGAGAGAAGAGCTCAAACAGGAGAAGAAGAGATAAACAAAATAGATTTATGTAGAGGAAAGTGCGGCCGAGAGATTGAGAAGCTGGTATCTGCAGTTGCAAGACGAAGACGAGAGAGAAGACGAAGAAGACGAAGACAGGAGCAGAAGGATTGCATCTATAGTTGAAGCCTCAAGAGCAAAAATGAAAAATGTCTTGTACTTATACACGCACGCATACCCCAACCAACTCTTTCTCGCTCTCTCTCTCTCCCTCTCACTCCGCAAAGTGTTCTCTCTTCAAGAGTTGTTTAAAATCATATATAACATCCACATTTATATTTTTTATATTTCTTTTTCCTTTCATCCTCATTTCCATACGCAGACACACAAAGTCATCCTCAATAAATATTGCCTATGCTAAATAAATGGTGAAGACACATACCTTCAAATACAGATACGCACACGCACACACACACGCACACACACACCGCTACACAGCTACACAGACACTAGGAGCACGCACTAACCCTCCTACGATGACGATACAAATGTAAATAATCTATGAAATGTACACAAAAAAAACCTTTATACTTGATACTAGTTTATACTCTCACTTCCTTTTGTGAATAAATCTTCACCATATTTGCTGTAGCAATACAACTACAAATAGTACTACGACGACTTGGAATACGAAATGTATAAGCAGACATTTATCGCCACCGATAGTAAATAGTAAATATCCGCACACGATTTTTTATGATTGTAGTCGTGGAAAGAATATACAGTCTGTATTTTATGCCGTCATTTATTTTAGTGTAAGTTGGAATTTACATGAGGAAACAGACGCCTGAAGAGCAGAAGAAGAAGAAGAAGAAGAAGAAGAAGAAGCAGGAGCATAAGAAATAGACGAAGAAAAGGAGACGGTTCTGTTCAAATGAAGATGTGCGAGACGGTGAAGGAGAGAAAGAGAAGGAAAATATGTATCGAGTCAGTCACCTTCACCATAAAATGGGATCTGATTGACTCGACTCCAACGGGGGCTTCCATTTTCGTATAGCTTGTTCGTATATTAGTATGTATGTAAACGGGCAAATCGTGCTCATATCTTCTCGGTTTTGAGTTGAAAAGACAGAGGCGGCAGAGACAGAAAAGGAGAAAGTGAAGGAAGAGAAAAGTATTTGACTGGGGGTGCTTTAGGCGGCTTCTTCTTCCCTGATATATTCTCCCGGTTTCCATCATGAGATGATGCTTAAGATTTACTTGTTCTCAGTTCCCTCTTTACTTTACTTTACTTTACTTTACCTTCGTCCACACACATATACACAACGGAATGGGAAGTTAGGCTCAAAATACCAAAGAGAAGGAAATTCTGAACATTGTAAATCTAAAGGCTTCACTTTTTATTCTCTTTTTCTCTAAAAATTTGACTTTGAGCAAGCTCACCATTTTCCCCGCACAGGTAGATTCTTCCTCTCCTGTCTTCTGTCTTCTCTTTGCACAACATTGTTACATATGGAGATTTTGTAGGTAATCTGGGAACTCTTTACAATCGTTGGTTGATGTCATATGTATACAGTTTGGGAGTAGATTTGAATCCCATATAAATCCTCGTAAAATAAGTTGCTCACTTTTTTACACATAGACATGGAGAAGCTTGAGAGAACTGAGAACTTAACTCTCGAGTCCCCTGTAGTGTAGTCTAGTGTAAGTGTAGTGTAGTGAGCGGCGTAAGTTTGGGAAGTGAGTACAGTGGCCAGAGAAAAGAAAGAGAAAGAGACAGCAAAAAAACTACAGATATAATAAAGCATATGAATATGACCGAGCACTTTCAGTCGTTCATACATATTGTACATATACAACTAGGTATGTATAGTTTTTTTTTGTGGATCCCAGAACGTACGTGTCTAATGTCATGTAGGCTTTAAGGAAGACGAAGTGGAGTTTTTTTTTTGAATACCTACGGAAATATCTCTGTGGATTCTGGATATAAGATGACTCTGAAATCCAACTGGATTTCAAATTTTTTGGATACATTTCTTATTTTTCAGAGACGGTCGGTCTGAATTCTACATGGCCAAAAGTGTGTAGAAGGGAGGAAGTTTACTTTACTTTTTGAGTGAAAACTCAAAAAAAGAAAAAAGAGCAAGGAAAAAATGGAGTCTGTAGTTTGTAGAAATCTCTAGATGTAGCTGGTTTTATCAAATCATATCGTATTGCCAGTGTACTCGTATATTGTACATATACATCCTCTTTGCCTGTGAATGTGCATGAAGGAAAAACTGAAAAGATGGAGAGAACGAGAGCGAAAGAGAGTATGAAAAAAGTACGGATTCATTCGAGTGGAGAAGAAATATCGGTAGCTATCCAGAAACGTTTTCCTAATGTAAAAACGGCCTCTTTGATCGCAAATCAATGACTATGATTTCCAAAACTCACCAATATATTTTCATATTCGGATTCCTTTCCCCCCGCCCCACCCCCCATTCCAACAACTTGAAATCTTCCCATGATTTTTTTCGATGAACAAAATCTCAAATATGAAAACTCAAATCTCCCATTTGACTTCAATATTTGATATCTTGTGTACCTTTTCCCCCCATTTCCGTCTTACAAAACGGGAGAAAATAGCAGTAAAAGAAGGAGAGAGTAGAAGCGGACACGGACAAACAAATGTTCATTTTCGTTTTTATTTTTATTTTTTCTCTGAGTAGGAAACAAACGAACGAACGAAGGAACGAATGGGAGTGATGGGGACGGAGAGATGGAGAAGGGACAAGTAAGGACTGATGGCAGTTATTTGTAAAAAGTTGATGCTCATCTTGTCTGTTCCTTCCTTTTTGGAAAGTCACAAGGCTTTGATTTAGTTGGCCGGGAATAGACAAAGTAACATATCAAAAAGAGAAGCAAAAAAACCGCGTACATATAGATATTTCCATGTGCAATCTATAATGACTATAACCGAAAAGAGGAAGAGATATACAAGTAAAGCCTACTGTCTCTGCCGCTGCCTCCGTCTCTGTCTGTGTGTGAGTGCCAATCTTCTTGGGTCTCATCCTAGAACTGGAATACAGCCGATTTTCTCCAGTTCTACACTCAAAACTCTATAGGAAAAATACTCTTTCTCTCTCTCTCTCTCTCTCTAGAACTGTACACACTCCATTTGAGCTTTCTCCAGCTTTCTCTATCTCTCTCTTTTCCCCTTTCTCTCTCACTTTCCTCCCTTTCCCTTTAGATTTTGGATGCTGTGTGCTCTTCTCCAGGGAATTTTATTCTGCGGTCGATTTATTTCATGGTGAAAGTTGAGATTTCGGTTCGTTGACTGAGCCAAAGAGAGCCAGAGACAGACTCGGTGCTTTATTAAGGAGAAAACCCAAAACCAAACTGACGAGAGAGACAACCAAGGAAAACACACAGCTAACGGCAGCTTAACCTCCCTCTTCCTCTTTTCTCTCTCTCTCTCTCTCTCCTTGTCGTCTCTCTATCGCAGTAATTCTCTTTACATTTCCAACTACCAACTTTCCCTCTTTTTTCTCCCTCCTTCAATCCAAAAACCTGAAACCCAAAGACGCATCTCTCATCCCATCCAACCGAAGATGGAGAGAAAGAGAAAATTTTCAACTCCAAGTAAAAATATTGAAAATAAAATTTTATTAAGATAATAAAGGACAACCTGATGACATTTTACATGCGTTTTAAATTGAGACTTCGGGTGGAAAAAAAAGAAATTCGCTTTTCCTTTTTTTTATCTTGTAAATAGATAAAATTTGCCAAAAAAGAAGTCCCGACTTTATTCGATAAAAAATCCGGATGGAGTTAATGGAAAGCTCAAGAAAAAGGGTGAGAGAAAATTTGGAGGCTTTTATTGAATAAAAATTGACAAGTAGTTTCTTAGCTCAAGTCAAAGTCGACTAAACCCAAATGAGATGAGAAAGAAAACGGTAGAGATGGAGACGGAGAAAGAAGAAAAGGAAAGGGAAAAGTAAATCCATTTCGTATTTTACTTGTATTTATACGTATATTTGTACTTATCACGGATTTCTTTCCTCCGGTTCAAAATGCTCAAAATATACTCAAGAGCAATTGAAATGTGACTGTAATTCCTAAATAGGTCTCAAAGTTTTCTCCGGATTTGCGTGTGAAAGATCAACTTTTGAGTTCACAATCTCAAATCTGGAATCGCACCTCCGCTTGTACAATTTAATTTGTGTCTCGTTCCCTTGGTGTGTGGAGCTGGTTCAATTCCCCATCACCATGACTCTTTCTATTCAGAAATGGGGGAAGCAGCAGCAGTACGATGGATATTGAATTGGATTGTGTGGGTGAGAGCCTTTTTGTTGAGTGTATTCACCCACGACAGATGATGAAATCATGAGGGTTTTACGATTAGAATTAGAATTCCAATCCATGGCAATTCATGGTTGAAGAAACTGAAGCTCAGGCTGATTCCTCTCTTCTGTTTACCATTCATCGTTTACCGTTTACTCCCTCCCACACCCATCACTTATTATTAGTATTATTATTCTCGATATGAAAGCCCTGCTCCTTTATTCTACACCTAAAATCCTCATCTTTATATATCCTCATCCGGTTATGAGAAAGAAGAAGAGAAGAAAGGAGAGAGGGAAAGCGAGCAGAAAAAGAGGGGCTTCAACGTTCAAAGACAAAATGGTTCGGAATCAAGATGAAGAAAACGATAGAGGAGGAGGAAAAGTGAGGAGAATTTCAAGTGAAAGTCAATGGCTAAGAGATGTATACATAATACATATACACGGACCATGCAGAATTGCCAGTGCCAGGGAGAGAGAAGGTTCGTAAAATATACTTTGGCAGTATCCCGTAATTAAGTTGGGAGTGGAGGTGGAAGGGCACCTAGCTACATAGTACATCCACACATTTCCCATATATCGTACATCCATGACATTCCCTGAACAATTTGCATGCAGGGCCCATGACCAAAAGAACATGGGTCAGAATGGCAATCGCGATAAGAATACGATTTAGAAAGAAAGAGACAAAGAAAGGGAAAGAGAAAGAGGAAAGTGAAACTAATCGCAAGGTTGAGTGTGGGAATCGAAATGGGAATGCTGAGGACCCAGAAAAGATTTACTCACGGGGTTCACTGTCTTAACTGCTAACTGGAATTATATTACATTTCCAGATTTCCACCACCCACCCACTCACACACACACACACTGTTCTCTTTCTCTCTATCTCTTTCTCTCCCTCTCGCTAGTATTGGTAGTTCAACTTGGTTCGTTGGTTGTTGGTTGAGCTGTTACTCCTTGGAGCGAAGCACGCAGGAAGACTTTTGATATTTTGTCCGTCGCATTATCCTGTATAAGCTATCAAGTAAATAAATATTTTTGTGTGGGTCGTTGTTTCGTTACTCACCTCGGGAGTCAGTTACAAATTCTAAGGTCTGAGAGTATTTCTCAGTAAGGCGACGAATCACGTCTATTTGCTCTAAGGTCAGCTGCACCGCGTCCAAGTGTTGACTCCCACACGGAACATACGCCGAGAACAACTACCAAACAAACAAACAAATACAGAAAACAACGTACAGTTTTTATATGCGCACATGTCATCATTTCATTTTTTGATTTTGATTTTGATCTTGATCCTTCAAAAACAGGAACAGACACATCATATCCCAGTTTTTTTATTGTCTTTCCTACAATCCAGAAAAAAATGAGATGAAAATAATTAGACGACATGCGTAAATAAAGAATCCGACTCACCTGACAGCCAACCATTCCCTCTTCCAATCTGCAATAAAAACAACAAGAGTTAGTTGATATTGTAGAATTTCTCACGTTTTCATTTATGTGCTCAAAGCAACCAATTTATCCAATATATTATAATGAATGACAATCTAATAAATAACTTGGGAGTTCATCAGAATGAGAAGGGCGGGATTTCCACCTGACTCGATCGATGATTGTGGAAAATACATAGCAGAGTTTTGGATTCTCTCTACAGAACTTTGACAAAAAGGGATTTCACGTAGAACCTGATTATCAGTATGGACAAATATAATTGAGAAACTAATTAAGTGGAACCGCAGTTTTGGTTGGTGTAATTACGGGAGTTGGCTACGAGTGAATTAAATTAATTACTTGTGAATAAAATATACTGCTCATGATCCCTATTAAATTCTAATAGATTTAGCCCAGGTAATAATTGTTACGTAAAATAGTTAGTCTTAAGTGTGAGGTTCAGCTCACTTGGAAAAATTATGATTGATGAGTCATGAAGAGAAATAGAGAAAGAGTTAGGAAATGGGGGAGAATAAATTATTGTACCTGAGTAAATCCGTATGACTCCATGTACTGCGTGACCAGGGCTCCACTTTCCGAAGATCCGATGAGAAATTAAAGTCTTGAATTTGATTATGGACAAACTTACGAATATTCCATGGTAAATCGTTGTGCCTGCAATCAAATCAAAACCAAATAAATCATAGTAAAGATCCACAGATTCGCATAACCGCTATTACATTATGTGCAGTTGTGTGTGTGTGTGTGTGTGTCGTGTGTACTTGTCATCTGCCCACCACAGATTTTGCTTACAAATTTCCTAATTGCTCTTGACTGTTTCTCCGTCCTTGCGGTCTCACCTCAAGTTTGCACACAATTCCGCTCCTTTGAAACTACAATATTCAAATTGTATTCTTGTTCCTGCTCATTTTTAAGCCCAATCTCAAATTCCTTGACTAATCAAATCACGTTTGTGCACGAGGGCTAAGTTTAGTTACTGCAAAATGTAAAATGCAAAGTTGTTGTTTTTGTTCTTATAATTAATAACAAACACCACGAAAAAAGATGGGTAAGGACGATAGAAGTAAGTAACATTTGATTTATGAGGAATTAAACTCGGAAAAGGGGACTTAAAATTTAAAACCCATCTTTCCCTTTACTAAAACCTAAAACTGAAAAAGCTCAAGTTGATTTGGATGACTTGAGCTTGATTGGAATCCAAAGAACTTGGACTCGGAAGGCAATGACGCAACGTATGAGAAATCCAGGGCTTTGGAAGGTCAATGAAGTGGAATTAATTGAATTGAATTCTCTCTCCACATGGTATTTTAATAAGAGTAAATATGTACTCAGTCTCCAAACTAACCATGTACACATACGAATATCGTATGCACAGTTCCCAGCTCCTTGTTAACGTTGAGAAAATAAAGCTAATTCGTAATTTGGGATTAGACCCGAGAAGGTACACAATGTGCGTGCTGGAAATGAGAATTTGCATTTTAATAAGCTGGCAACTCCATTCAGTTTTGTTCCTTCTTCGTACTTCTTCGTCGACACACAACGACATTCTCTCTCTCCCTCGCTCACTCTGTCTCTCTCTTTTGCTCTATGGATATGAGCCCGGTACTTAATGTTGGTAGAAAAGTATGGGAGCGTAAAGGAAGGGCTCATTTGGCTACTAAAGAGCTCTTTGCTTTCTCTCTCCATACTCCATTCTGCACTCTTCTTGACTGTAAACAGAGTGAGTCTGGAAATCTTAGACATTGTACGGTCGTCGTGCTGAAAGAGTCCATCCAGGCTTTCTCTCGTTTCCCTCTTCCTCCTCTTCCTCAGTCTGTTGTAGGTCGTAAGCATTGAAGCAGAGATTTGCTTTTAAGAACAATGAGAAGCAAATGAGTCCTTGCGGGTAAATTTCCCAGGAAGTAATTGAAAAAGGAGACTAACTATCGACACAAGCTATTAGCCATCCACCCAATGGCGAACACACACACACACACACACACACACACTCATCTCACATCTCACCCACACGCCAATCTCCTACGAATCATACTAATAAACTCTCTCCACACACACAACCTCTCTCTTTCCACGAGCAGCAGATTTTCATTTTCTTTTTCATCGCAATTGCCATTGTAACGTCGTTGAGTGGAGAGACGAGAGACAAGATCAACCACCGGGTTTTGGATTTTATCCCGTATTTTAAATTACTCTCACATCCACACTCATTTTCTCTCATCTCATCCCATCTCAAAGCTCTCGCTACAAAACTGTGAAAACATGCTCTCTCTTTCGTGTTGGGATCATAAAAGAAGCCAAGTTGAAAAACACACGGGAGAATATGAGACAATCAGGAATCACGTGTACAACTCATGGACGTAAAATTCTCTATTTTCTATTAATCGGCCGTTTAAAGCTTTTATATCAATTTCTAATCTTCTGATTTTTTTTCATGCAAAGTTCCTCAATGGTGTAAGCATAGAAAGGTGAAAGAAAATGAACATTCAAAGTACGTGTCGACGCAACTTTTCAATAGAATTTTTAAAGGCCTCGCGGATTTTATGATTTCATACAAAAGGCCAACTGCTTGCAGATACACGTCGTTACAAAATGAGGGGAAGAGAGAGAGCAGGAGAAATGGAGAGACAGAGAGAGTTTCCCCATGACCTGAATGACGTGTAATAAAAAGTAGAGCAACCCCCTCGAATCTCAATTGGAATTACAATTAATTCAACTCTCTTTGGAGAGCAATAAAATATTTCACAGATTTCCTTGCTCTAACTCAAATTATTAATGTGTTTTGTTTTGTATAATGAATTGGGTAGTGAGAAAGAGAGACAGAGAGAGAGAGAAACAGAGAGAGGAAGTTGGAAATATTTCATGATGCTCCTTTATCCTTTCGCTCCCAAAGTCTCTACCTATACAATGCGAAGGAAGGAGTTGAAAAAGGAATGAGGATATTACAAGTTCCGCGAGTTCCAAGTAAATCCTCACTCATACTGTAGACACAGCCACACACACACACAGATACAAACATACCATGACGGCGTGGAGTTGTTTTGAATGTTGTTTGAAAGTTTGTTTCGTCGTTTCGTCATTGGGATTTGATGAGTCGGTTCACTGAAATACACTCTCACACACACACACACACACACACACACACACACGCTATATGGCCATCGTTGACTTCTTGGTCTTGTGAGAGTTGCTAAGAGAGAGAGAGAGAGAGAGAGAGAGAGTGGGCGTGTGGGGAAAAGGGACCCCTGGACAGAGTTTAAATTTATTTTGTACATTAAGAACCGTTGCGATGACTGAGATGTAATGTAAACTTCCCGACCGTCCTTTTATTCAAACTAAGTAATGTATGATGATTATGAATCTTCTCCCAGTAGTTCATCTTCTCCCTCCCAAACTTGTGTGTGTGTTTCTCCCTGTGTATTTGTTAGGCATTTGAGCAGTTGAGCATTTCAGGAGTTTCAGGAGTTTCTCGTTTTGTGACTTGTTCACTGTCTTTGAGTCTTTGAGTTTTGAGATGTGAGAGTCCCTTCCTCGACCACCTTCTTCTTTTCGTCGTCTTTGCCTTCTCTCGAGCCGAGTCGAGAGACTTTCTTCAGTTCTTCTACTGAGAGTCATAAATCCGCATTTCCCATTGTTTTCAACTCTTCGTCTTATATCATTGGGTTGGATGAGATGAGAGGGAAACTTGAGTTTGAGTTGAAGAGCTTCTGACGACTTGCCTTTTCATTCACTGAGGAGAGTTCGCAGGCACTTTCTTTCTCGCTCTCTCTCTCTCTCTCTCTCTCTCTCTCTGTCAGTAGAACCTTCTAACTTAATACGGCAGTCGAAAACATTGAGCATTCAACTACCATTTCCCTCCCATGCATTCATACATATATATTCTGGTTTCGATTGAAACTAGCATTTCATTTCCTTCAAATTCAAACGCTTTCTCTTCTCCATTTTCTATGTATTCTCTAGACTCCAACTCTCGAAGAGAAACGTAAGGAGAAAGAGGGAGAGAGAGCGAGGAAAAGGAAATGTTCATTGCCATGACACGCACGTTCAACGCATTTTGCATACATTTCAAAAAAAGTCCAAGTGTATGCATAGAGCTCAGTCTGTTTTTTATATTTCCGAACAACTTCCTTATATATCTTTATTTTTCCCTTCTTCAGTACTCGACAAACTTCCCGCGTACACCCGAAAGATATTAAAATCAATCCGAGGCGGGAAGGAACTTGCGTGTAAATACGATGAAGAAGAGTAAAAAAATAAATAGTGAAATAGTGAAAGGGAAAAGTCTCTGTCTACCCGACTTTCATTGAACACTTTTATTTTGCCCTCGTTGAGTATTTATTGAGATGAAAACCAAGAAAATACATGGAAAGTTGTTGTATAGATAAGTAAAGGGAAAAGGAAGTGTGAGGGAAACAGACGAGAGAAAACACCACCAACCGACTTTAACCCATAGAAAATGGTGAGGAAGAATGAATAGCGTGTGTATTCGGAGTGTATTTGAGGGTGAGTGCAGGTAAAAGAATGAGGGAAACGAGTTTTCAATTGAAAATTTAGTGCTTTTCCCCCAACGACTTTTGAATGAGGCAACTCCATGTCAATACTCTAGACTCGACAACGTCTAAACTCTTACTTTCTCTCGCTCTATACAGGAAAAAGGAAAAGGACTTGACAAAAATGAGCAGGGAGAGAGAAGGAGATAGGAGAGAGAGAGAGACGTTCGAAGGAAAAGTCTTTTCTCTCTTTTTCTCTCGCTTTCCTTCTCTTTCTCTCCGTCATTCCATTCCATTGGATCTTTTCTACAAATATATTTTGCCCAAGCTCAAACTCTCGTTCTCGTTCGCATTCTCGCGCTAACTCTAGCTTCAGCCATGTTCATGCCATTGCCTCGTCTTCCTGTTTCTCTCCCCGTTTTATTTGCTCGTTGCTGCATTCTGTAGAGAGTCAAAAAATCCTGTACGTTCAACTTGAGTTGCCCATGTCAAGCTCATCGTCGTAGTTCAAGTTGTGTCTGTCTGTACATGCAAGTCCTGATATGATTTGAGCCTGACACACAATGATGAAGATAGGAAGGAAAAAGTGAGCGACTCGAGCGAGCGAGGAAGAGAGCCTGAACAGTGCAGACACACGGCCTTCATCTCCATGGAATTGCATTTTCCATTTAAAATTAATGCATCCTCCTCCTCAGCTCTGGGTTAGATTATTATACCAAGGATTTCATCATGGCCTCAATTCTATATGCAACCCTCGTCCGTCTGTCTGTCTGTTCGCCGTATATTTATTTATCGTATATGGACGAGTTTTATTCTCATCTCGGAGCCGTCTGTCACCATTCACTATGGAAAGCGAGAGCGAGAGAAAGTGAAATCCTGTGTGTGTATAAAGCGAGACTAAATGTCTTTTCACCTTCACCGTGAAAAAAACTCTCCCAGTTTGTCCTCATCTCCCATCAAATTCAAAGCAAGTTGTTTGACAGTCAATAATTAAATTCTCATGCTTTTTAAACAGTTTTTACACGGTGCACATTTTTGAAGGACAACTTTTTTTTTGACTTCTCACAAGTTGAAAGTGACATTTTGGAGGATGAAGTTTTACACATGGCTTAGAAAATCATTCAGGGAGAGTTGAAAAATATCTGTAGATGAAGTTTTGCTTCGGATGTTTCTCTTTTCCTTGTTCATTGTTTGGGTATGGAAATGAAATGGTAGGGAATTCAAGGAATCTTTAATATTTGATATTTGTGGTTGATATTTCCCTTCAATTTAGCGCTAGCTAGCAGAGTGAGAATTGTATATATCTGTATATAGATGAGCCATGAGATTTGGGGGAGCAGGTGCAAACGAAGATTTGTAATTCGTGTTTCTATTGTGATTTGAAGGTGTTTCATCAGTTGATGCCGCGTCTACATACACACAAGAGAATGGAATGGAATGGATTATGAAAGGAGTCTTGATTAAAAATCGATTAGTTTGGTTGTGGGAAGGTTCCTTTGAATAGAATTGGAAAGGGGATATGAACGATGGTGGGAAGACGACGGTGGACGGACTCATTCTCATTATATTCATAAACAATGTGTTGATCACTCCTCCCCCATCTACTCTTACTCTCTCTACTCACAATCAGCTCTTCATTCTCCATATTAAACAAGTCTCTGCCATTTCTACCTATAAACGTACCGTGGAGAGAGTTGTTCAACAAGTAAATACTCCATTTATAGACATTTATAGATTTTTCCTTTTTTGCACACCTTCAATTGGCTTGTCTTGTCAGGTGCACTTGTTTTCAATTTAATGTTCCTACAAAAATTAATACACCTTCCATTTTGTTTGCTTTCGTGCAGTCGTCTGCCGTGAATATGCGCACTTGTCCAAGTGAAATTGATATAGAACGTAGAAATCATGTTCCATACTGATTTTCCTCCTAGGAATCCACTTTACTTCCCAATGGCAATTGCATTCAAAAATTCACACGTTTCGCAAATCCACACTCTCGCCTTCTCTACACATTTATTTTTGTACGTAAATGTACGTACAATAGTACTTGGGAAATGGGAAACGCAGCAGGAGTACTCCCAGTCGTCGTCCCCGGGTGTCCACAACCACCACAGCAAAATGAAAATGAAATATATCGTATTGACGTTACTTTCCCCCTTCTCTCCCCCCCTCAAACGACACACATTTTTTCACCCACAAATTAAAAAATTTGAATGTTTTTTCTTTTCTTAATAAAAAAAAATTTGTATGTGAATTGAATCCTATGAGGATATTAAATTTATATTCAAAATTTAAATATTTGTTTCATTGTCCACAGCAAATTGGGATTGTGAGTGAATGGGTTATTTGATAAAATAAATGCCCATGAAACCACCATCAAAGTAACCATTTCTGTTTGGAATGGAAATAATGTAAAAAGGGAGTTGAACAGACGGGATTTCATTCCCATTGATTGTTTTCCTTCTACAGTATTCTACACACATGCAATGCAATGCGATGCGATACGGTTGTGAATGTGGGTCCGGTGGAAGGGGATTGCCTAAACAAATAAGAACACATCGGTATAGGTACGCACTTGTCCTGAGGAAAATCATACACTTGACGAGGACACTTTAAGAAAAATATTGGTGGAATATTCTTGCATTCTAAATTCTAAATCGAGGATTTGAACGGGGTCCGAGGAAGACATCCACATCCACAATCCCCATGCTGAAGAGAGCAAACATACACACAAACAAACAATCACATGTTCTCTCTCTCTCATACACACAATTTCACTCTTTGTGTCCACGTGAAGGAATATACAAGAAAGGACCAAGCACCTGTCATCTTCCCTCGCCATACAAAGAAAACTCGAAAATTCAATTTCAATTGAGAAACTCTTAGGAAAGGATACCGTCTTCCCTTTCACATTTACTACATCTTTCTCTCTCTCTCTCTCTCTCTCTTTCCATCTTCTAGTACATCTGAACATTCTTCATTCTCACGCTATCAATGTATCCATTGCTGTAACTCTACATATATGAAACCTACACGTCCAATATGATTCCATACCACAGAGCTCCAGAGCTACCTAAAAGTATCCGTCTCATTTTCCCCGACCGCATGCACAGTCACACTCAAATCCCTCACAATATTGATCCAAGCAAGGAAATCTGGTACACGTACACAATGAGACCCTCAAAAATTACCGTCAAAGTCCCAATGAAAATATTTATTTTGTACAATCTAATCTGTGGATAATGAAAGTAAAGTACAAGGACATGCCACTCCTTTCATTTGTATGGCATGAGAGAATCCACTAAATCACGGTCTCTCAGAGCGCATTCACCAAATTTTTTTTTTTTTTAGAACGTCAGTACAGTTATTTTGATACAAGAAATTGTTATCTGTACATATTCGTTATTTGAAGAATCTCTATTTTTTTATTCTGCTGAGAAATGTTGAGAAATAAATGAGAGGAAATAAAATGCATATGCGGTTTTTTCTCAGTTTGAATTGGGATATTGTCCATAATCCTTTGATAAGCTTTCCATCAATCTTGGGAATGTTGAACCTAATCAGAACAAGCCACCCACTCCGACATGGTGCACCGACTTGAAGGAGAACGAACGAGTCAAAGCAGGGGCAAAACTATTGTTAGAGAGAGAGAGAGAGAGAGAGACAAGGGCTGGAAAAGACGGAGGAAGGCGACGCCAAGGCGACGAGAGTAAAACAACGACAAGGGGGAAGACTAATGTAGAATTTGATTCGGATGTTCAGAAGGACAATCAATCGATGTCAGAAAACTGTCGTCACAAATATAATAATAATGCTTCCAGTAGTTCGATTACGTTTCTCCTCACCAGAGCAAGAAGAAAAAGAGGAAGAAGAAGAGCTAGAGCTTGAGCGTATCACAGCTTCAGCTCGAGCTCAAGTCAGACGTTGTTGGAGGCAGAGAGTGAAAGTCGGAATCGGAATCGGAGTCGGAGTTGTAGGGAAAAGGAGCAAAGAAGAGAAAGGTGGAACGTAAAGATCAAGGGAAAGGGTCGAGACCTGACTACAAATATCTCCGAATCCGAATTTCTCCTGGTATGTACTTTCACTATTGGAGCTTTCCCTAAACTCTCAACTCTACTACATAAATCCAAATGCTGGTTGGTTTTCAGTCCCACTGATGTCAGACACAAACAGACACGCACACACACACACACACACACACACACGCAGACGGATAGACGCACACACTTTCCCTTCTACGGTTACATAGAACAAACATCCACCCACACGGACCGTTCACAGTTTATCCTCCGCCAGGGAAACAGACAGGGAGGCTTACGCCGAGTCCGTATAAAATAAAGACAATGTAAAGACAATGCCGGGATCTGAATGACAAAACAGGAAGACGCACATTACTTTAGCCTTTTAACAAGATGAGACTTCAGTCGAGTCTTTACATTTTTACTTCTTTCTCCCTTTCCTCCCGAATTCTGTCTCTTTCGCTCTCTCTGTCTTTCTCTCTCTCTCTCTCTCCCCCATGTCTTCAAACAGCCAGTAGTTGAAATGCTAAGAAATTCCAGTTGGATTCTCCATCATTTATTATTTTTTTATCCTCTCTTCTCCTTTTACATGATATTTTGGGTTTCATTGGTTTCCAATCATGCGTGAGTTACAACAAGTTCATGCGTAAAAATACTTTCCGTCTTTTTCTTGTATTGCAAAGAGCTACATACACAGGCAGAATGGTGGTGATTGGAACCCTCTTACAATTATTTTTGTTAACATGAGGTGAATCTGGTGAGAGAGTTAATGAAAGTCAACTGGTGTGATTGTAAGATTTCAATCTATCGAACACTTTGAGTGTTCTATTGCTTTCTTTTGGTTGAGTTAAATCCTTGAAAATACGAGATCCTCATGTAAAATGTTCGATATTTGACTCCCAGGTTTCAGTTGAACGTAATAAAAGGACGAGAGAGGAAAGGAGGAAAAAAGAAGGGATCTCATTACTTTGGCTTTTTTCGTTTGGTTGCGTGAGGGCAATTTGTGTGAATTTGGAATTTGAGCGTGCAGGAGAGAAGGAAAGAGAGAAAGGAAGGAGAGAAAGGGAAAAGAACCGAGAGGTAACCTCCACACGATTTTTTATGATTGATCTCTATTTGATTCTCTCTGGTGGTTCATTTTCCATTCCATCTTTTCCTTTCTCTCTCTCTCTCTTCCTCCTTTGTTCTGTCACCCCCAGAGAATGAGAAAAGAATCTGAAGACGATTTAACGGCCCCAACGTCTGTTTTCTCCCTCCAACTTTCACCTCATTCTCCAGGCTTAACTTGTACATGACAAGTTGGAGGAGCACGTAACTTTCTCTCTCTTTCTCTCTCTCTCTCCACATCTTCCAACGTAACTCAACTAAAACCTCATTGACTTTTTATTCCTTGCATCAGCATTGCCCTTGAGCAAAAATCCGAGCTCCCTTCAATTCTCATCTACCAAGCGCATACACCCACCAATTCTCTACACATTAAAAAAATTGAACGTAATTAAAATATCACGATGATGAGTGTGCACCCTGGTGGGACAGGGAAAAGATGATGGGAGCCGTGAGAGTAATTTGAATAGAAAACACATATGAAATCCATTTCGTTTGTCGAAAGGGAAAGCAGTGGATTTTCCACAGTGAATTTACGGTGGAAAACTCTCAAGGAGAAAGTTGAAAGTATGGGAGGGAAAAAATGGTGTACAAAGTGTAAATGGATGGAAATGGGGAGAAGCGACAGTGGCGATGAGAGATGAGTAAAGTTGTGTGAAAAATGTATAGAACTTGTACAGTTTTTCTTTCATCCCAACTCAAATATTTCTTCTTGTTCATAGATATTTCACACACACAAACACGTCCACATATAAAACTCTCAGTTCCCCATCACCAACGCCACTTCTTGTTTACTTGCAATATTTCTCTTTTTTCTTTTTTCTCCCTTCATCTTTCTCCCTCTATTTTTTCTCCTTTAAATAATGACAGTACTTTTGACTAGTCTGTGTGTGTCGACTCTCTGTTGTTCTCGCCATACTTTTGTTGTTTGTATCCTTTGTGAAAGTGAAAGTCTCTCTCCGTCACCAGTCACAAAAGTCTATCCAGAAATATCTAGGAGACAATTAAATATCCAATTCCGGTTCATGTTCTCTTTCTCTCCCTTTCTCTCTGACTCTCGTCTTCACGCATATTTTAATAATTTTTTGATAATAATAATAATAATAATAATAGTGAGTTGTGCAGCCAGCCTTGTCAAATGAGAGAACATGTCAACATCCATATAAAGTTTGAACGATTCGTTCAAACGGAAGAGAGAAAACGAGAAGGCAAACAAGTGAAAGTTGAGAGTTGAAAATAGGAAATTATATAGTTTTCCTGACACATTGCGAAAGACGCCACTCAAGAGAAGACGGCGAGAGAGAAAGAGAGACAATGGAATGGAGAATGGAGAATGCATAAAGTAAATATTGATGGAAGAAGATGGAAAGTGTAATAAGTAATAAACTTAGAAGAGTTTTCGATACGGAGCTCAAAAACCCCAAGCTCCAAAAGCTTCCAACCTCAAACTTCTTTCTGCACAGTTCAACACAGAATAAAATAGAGAATATGTATACGTGCAATGTCGCTGCGTGAGAAAAAACAAAGGAAAAGATTGGTTATCGACAAACGAACGAACAAGGAACAACAAATGTAAACAGAGAGCATCACTTCTTATACAGAGAAAGAGAAAGAGAAAGAGAGAGAAAAAGAGGGAAAGAGAGAAAGAAAATGCAGACAATTTTTTCCGTATTCACATTGAAGTAGGGAAACATCTCGTTGAGTTGGAGTCGGACTTGAAGTTTTTTTTTGGTTTGAGAGTTGAATTTGAAGTTGTTGAATAGTTGAAGTTGGATGGATCGAGAGCAAAAATGGTTGCCACATAAATATGCTTGGAGTTAACAGTGACGATGCTCAGGATTCGAGATTCGAGAAACAAGGTTTTGTACATGACTCTCCTCCTTATAACAATCATCATACCAATACCAACTTATATTCAAAGTTGGTAGGAGAGAGCAATGCGTATCCTCATGGAGCTTTATAAATGTACAACGGGACTTCTATTGTCCTTGTCTTTGTGAAAGGAAAAAAGAAGAGGATTTTTCGTGAAGTAGAAGGAAGAGAACATATGAAAAGTACATTTTCGATGAAAACTTTCTTGATCCCGGTAGGTAAACAACCATAACTTGAAACTTTTTTCTCCTCTTCCCTTTCTCTCCCTTTCTCTCTCTCTCTCTCGCACTCTCCCGTTGTTTCCGTCCCTCGTTTCTCTTGAGCCAATCGTAATCTGGAGACTTGAGGGAAACTCAACATGTTCCTTTAGTCTCAAACTATACATGATGCATCTTGTTTTCAAAGTGTCTCCTCGCATGTTGACAAAGACGTCCTCTCTCTTTATCTCTCTCTCTTTCTTTCTCTCGCTCACTATTCCTCTTTAGTTTCTCATCCGAGCCCACAACATCTGTCTTACTCTTTGCCATCATCAAATCAAATCGATCAATTCCTCGACTAGTCATTTTAATTGTTTATCCCCCATCGAATTTGTTTCTACATTACTTTTTTTCGCCCTCCCTTGCACAGCTCCACATCTCCATTTATGCAAAGAAACTGTATAAAAACGGACGAATTTCTTTAACAAGAATTTGCACAAGTTTCAGTTTTAGTTTAGTTTGTGTTTATTCGTGTGTCAAAAACATTGAATACAAAGTACTGCTTTTCAATGCCGGACACCTAGCATATTATAATCATCCAAAGTTTAAACTTTCGTGTTATTTTCATGAAGGAGAACTCCACACGTTTCAAATTATTTGCGACTCGGATTTTGTAAGTCGAAATTCGAATCTAAAAATTTGAAGTGTCAAGTTTTCATGATATTTTTTTTGTTTTTTTTTGTATCTCGGGGACTCGTTGGATTATAGAAGAAAAAAAGTTGATGTAGAGAAAAGCAATAAAATACAGTGTTTTTATGTGAGGACGCCGTGGGGGCGCATCAAGCATAAATTTACAAGCAAACTGTCTACTTTAATGAACACACCGACTTGCAATGTTCCATGCGAGACTCTTGAAATAATGTGAATAGGGAATGGGCTCCAAAAAAACAACGAGAGAACAAGAAAGGCGGAAGAGAGAAAAGGATGCGAATTTTGGGTTTTAGCATAAGTTTCAAGTTGCTTGAACACACACACAGAAAGAAAGAGAAAGGAAGAGAAAGTCAAAGACAAGGAGGACAGTCACTTTTTGGGGGGAGACAAATTCTATAAAATTGGAATCATTGTAATTGTGGCTCTTCCAACTATCACGATCATTCCCTGATTTACACACAAACTTTTCAAATTTCCCTCTTTCCTTTTCTCTCTCTCTCTCTCTCTGTCCGTATTTCTTGAGAAGGCAAGTAAATAAAGAGAGTTGGGGAGTTGTAAGTGCACAAATCTAATGAGAAAGATTTCTCCCTGGAGGAAATAAAAAACATTGCTCCATTTTTGCCCTCCCATATTATAAAACTTGAGGAAATATTTCCTGGACATCAAAAAGACAAAATCTGTCGCCAGCTAAAATACGGACAGAAATACTAAGCTAAGACTAACAGAATCCAAACCATTCCGTAATCCATTGTGACTTAAACAGATTCTACATTGAGTTGAAAAAATGAAAGTTATTTTGGATTTGGTGGAATAGAAAGGGAAATTCCGTGTGTGTGTGTGTGTGTGCGCGCGCGTGGGTGTAATTGTGACCATTGTTGAGATAAAATTATAAATGCTCTGTGTACATACAGATAAAAGCGGTTTGTGCATTGTAACCCTCTTTCAAGAGAATAAGTGCTGACGGACTAGAAAGACAAGACGAGAAAAGACAGGAGAGAAAGAGAAAGCGACGGAGGAGTAAGATTGGAAATGCTGAAGAAGCTTTGTGTACAAACTTTTCTTTGCCGAGAGAGAAACTAAAGTCTGGGAAAGCCAAAAGAGAGGGAGAGAGAGAGAGAGAAAGAGAAGATGAAGACAAAACCCTTGAGGGAGTGTTCTCAACTGCGCCTTTTCAATTACGACGCTTAATCTGGAAGAAAATCTATCTTGGTGGAATGGTAGAAGAACGATTGTCGACTGATTAAACGAGCACAAGATGAATAAGGAATAAGACAGGCACTTTTGTATTTATTGCTCCCTCAAGTCGTAGTCGTAGCTTTGAAACTCCCCGCCTCCTTTCACTTGCCCTCGTCTCTCTCTCTTCCTCTTCCTCTCTCTCCAACTTTCACTTTTACTTTCACCCAGCCACACTCTCTCTCTCTCTCTCCATTCTCTTCATATTGCCCTTTTTAGTTGGAGTCTCGTCACTTCCTGCTACTGTGCGATTGTTTGTATTCTCCTCTTTCTTGTTCTCACTCCACGTCGTCACTTTCAGGATTCGAACAACTCAAGAGGCCCACAAACGTACAAATAACAACTCATAACAGATCCCTGTGTAAAAGAGAGAAAGAGAAGCAGAAAGAGAAAGAGAGAGAGAGTCAAAGCTAAGCAAGTCGAGTTGATTCCTCAACTTGTTTCCTTTTGTTTATTCTTTGTTTGGTATTTGTCGTATTTCTTCTCTCTTGTAGTTTTTTCAGTCATTCCCGATACCATTAGCTTATCTCCTTTCCTCTGTCCCTGTCTGTACGCACTTTGGACCATGAGAATTGTCACTGTATACCACTGTAGATACCCTCTCTCTCGCTCTCTCGCTCTCTCTCACACACATACGCTGGGAATTCCCTGCATTTTATAACCAACAGAATGGCTAAATAGCATAAGGTGCGGCATTTGTGGATGTTAGTGTTGATGCGTTCCGTACGTGGTTTCCCGTTTTTGTTCTCTTGCTGTATTTTATGTTCATTTTTCTCAGTCCATTATGATTACGAGGAGAATCTGTACAGTCTGAATGTATAGGATATACGAAATACGATATATATGACGAGAGTGAAGAGTGAAACACTGGATGGTAAATATGTGCGTATGAAGTCCGCATTAACTTGAGTTTTACGACCAGTTTCTCCAGTTAACAAAGCAGTCTGTAGGTTTTAAATGGATATTTCCTATTTGTCACACTCGACTTCCCCATGGTGAAACGAGGAAAAGGGAAACTCGGGTCCTTTTTGGCTACACAGTCTTTTGATCGGCTCAAATGGACAAAATCAGGAGTCGGGCCAAAAACTCCTAATTCTTTCTATCCAGTAACATTGTCTTTCACTCCTCTTCTCTCTCTCTGTCTCTCTCTCTCTCTTTCTCTTGTTTGTCCTCAAAGCCAACAGCCCAAGCTGAGATTAGCAGCACTCTCCCCACCACCAAAATACATGCAGCAAAGTTTTAGCTCACCATTAGTCAACGCAACTCCCATAAATATTAACGTCGGAAAAGAAGGAGCAGAAAAAACAAACAATCTCCAAACCGCAAGATCCCATTTTATTTTTTATGGGATTAAGGCAATTGGAAACTGACAGGTTTTTTTTGTTGAAACGTTTAGGCTTTAACTATCAACTGGAATTAAAACTACAATTAAAATTGTCGTTTTCAAAATACAGACAGTAATGACTGGCAGGGTAAATCGTTTACTGTTGATTGTTTACGGAATTACGGATCTGTGTGGAGGGAAGAAGGGAAAAAAGTGGGTGGAAGGATAAAGGGAATATAAAAGGTAAATGAGATGGAGAGTTGAAGATTGAAGTGAGGGAGGGCTGATGAAGATAAAGTTTCTGGTTGAGTGGGTCTGGACAAAAGGGGAAGAAATGAAGGGAGGGAACCACTTGAGAGATATCATTAAATGCAAGTTCAAGTCGAAGAGTCAAGAGATGGGAAAAGACGACCATCGTTCATTAAGCATCCTTCTTGTTGATAACACAAGATTTACGGACTCTCTCATACCTGTATGAACACACTCGCTCTCTCTTTCTCTCTATATCTATATCCATTGAAATGAAACCCACTTAAAACGATTTAGAGTTAGAGAAAGCCATAGAGAGCGAGAGAGAGCGAGGGAAACTCAGATATCTTGACATAATTGGAACCTCTCAAATTTCTCAACTGACTTAGTGGTTAAACCCTAAAATCCTGAAATCCTTCCCGATTGTCTCCCTTATTTTGTCTATTTCTCTTTCTCTCTTTCTCTCTCACTGCCTCTCTCCCATTCAGAAATTTCCATTTTCTATTTCCGCCTTAATATTCATTTCCATCTAGTTGAAATCCGGGAAGGATATGGAATTAAAAAGAGAGGACTCATTCCCAAGTTATGAGACCCTCGTGAATTCATGTTCTATTTTAATCTATATATTTTAATACAGGACAAGGAAAAGAAGCTTAGGAAAAATTGGGACTTGTCTAAAGTCAAGGTAAATGGTGGGAGGATTTCGAAATCATAGAGGAATACATAGAAATGAAGACATAGACAAACACGTACAGAACGCACGCACCAAAGTCTCCAGTCATTTATTTAATCGTTCAAGAGTTCGACTTTCATCTATGCAGGTGCTTTATTCTCATACCCTGATAACAAGTTTGACTTTTATAGGAGGCAGACAGTGAAAGAGGAAGAGCGTCCCAGGGAATCACAAAACTTTCTCCCCGAGGGACTCCCTCAAACTTTCCCTTCTTCCTTTACGGATCATCCAAGTCAAATCGTTTAGTCTTTCAAATGAACAAGATCCGGTCAAATGTTACCATCCTGGCTTCTCCTTCTCTCTCTCTTGCTCTCTTGGTGGACTCTCACACTTTTGACCCTTCCCCATCCAACACATTAAATGGCTACACTCAATGTTAAGATCCTGCCCGCTCGCCTTCATAATATAATATAATCTGCGGGTTTGTTCCATACAAGTGAAAGTGAAGGAGAAAGAGCTCCCAACTTTCCCCCATTGCAATACATTTCCATTATCTTTTCAACTTGTTCCTGTTCACTTGTATTTATTTGACAGTACTACTTGTATAAATAAATGGGGAAAACCTATTAATAATTATTACAATGTGACTGGAACGAGAAGTAAAGACAAGGAGAGGGAATTTTGAAAATGTGGAAAATGGAGACGGTAGGAGTTGAAATCCATTTGAAATCCTGTTTACCAAGGAAATTGAAAAGAAGAATTAAAGTCAATTTGGTTGGTTGGCTTGTATGGCTTTCTCTCTTCTCTCTCTTTCTCTCTCTCTCCCTCCTTGTGGAAATGAACGGACATGGGACAACGGAAGAGACTTTGTGAAGGAATACAAACAGAAACAGAGAAGAGAGCGTAATAGGCTTTTGTATTAGGAACAAGAGAAGGAAGATTGACTGTACGGTTATTGAGTTGCTACTTACTTTGGATTATGTACTAGTTCTATTTGTATTTGTTGGTTTCCAAGCTTGTACAGAGACTCTCTCTCTCTCTCGCCTTCTCTCTCCCCTCTCTTGGTCTGTTCGTTTGTAGTAGGTACAAAAGGAATGTTATTGAAAGCAATAGCCAAGCAATACGAGTCCAAATGGAAACTCAGGAATGGCTATAGCAAAAAAAAGAACAGTTTTTTTTCGGGGAAAAAAGGAAATCACATAAGGAGATTCCTTGGCATCGGCACCGGGATATTGGTGTTGGCTGAAGAGAGCGAAAGAGAGAGAAGATTTTGTGGAGGAAGAGAGAAAGGAGAAGGAGAAAGAGGGAAAGTATATACGGGGAAAGTTGGCCAAGTCCATCCGAGTAGAGTCTCTAGAGGATCACCTAAGTGATTAATGTATTGCGCGGACATAATTACTAGGTTGGCCATTCGCCTCATTCTCTCTCTCTCGCTCTCTCTCTCGATGCCGGCAGTATATTCTCTACCGTTTTCCTTATGTACATACAGAATACGGACCTTCACACACACAAGCACATACGATATGGGAAGAAGACTTAGGAAGACTCGTATATGTGTAAAGGTAGAAAGTCTGGTAGAATGTACCTATGTTCGTTGTCGTTGGTTCATTCTCTCGCTCAGATTCAGACTTTCTCCTCGTCTTCCGATTAGCTGATATGTACCCTCATAAAGAATGTAACAACATGTACAGACAAACATATATCTGTACTGTACATATGCGTCCTTCTCTATTTCTATATCTTCTGTATGTCCATGCATGTTCTTTCTCCGTGTGTTTCTGTCCGTGCATGTTGTCTCTCTGTTAGATGCGGACCATAAGCTCCATATATTCCATGTCCATTTCCTCAGAGCATTTCCAATGGACACCCACACCCAAACAGAACAGGCCATGATAAAGAAAAAAACGGGATGATAGTGAAGTGAAAGGAGAGGAGGGAAAAGTGGACACTGACCACACTTCCTCTTCCTTCCCATTGGACTCTCACACTCGAATCCCATTTTCGTCCTCAATATCCTCCTTGTCCAATTCACAAGGACCAGATGGGCACACTCTATTTGACATTGTTTTTTTCTTTTCTTTCCCTTCCCATTTTCTTTTCCTCCTTTCTCTCTTTCCCTCAAATCAGCCCATGAATCACCGCTCTTTTCAAATTCATTTAAATTCACCCATTTCCTCACAGGTTTCTATATATGTACGATATGAACTGTCATCGATCGTCTGGATTAATTCATTTCTATTTTTTATTAATGATTCATAGGATGAGGTTCTATACTCTGTACTCGATTGGTTGATGATACTCGGATGAGGAAACAGTGCTTATACTTTGGAATTGTTTTGGTGTGAGTGTGAAATGTGAGGGTGCGCGAATGTGATGCGGCGGGAGATGGAATGCCATATACGAAGGACATGGACTGTAAATGACCGTGTAAAGAGCCAAAGTAGGAACGATTTTCGGTTGAATTAAAGTCTGATTTTAAAGTGCATTAGCTGGATGTAAGCTGGGGGAATGAGGACGAGAGCTTAGCAAGGAGCAGAGACGAAAGGAAAGGGAATTCCACATGTATTTAAGTCTACAGTTCTACATTCTACAGATAGACGACGAACGTTGGAACGTGAGCTTCAAATTGAAGCTTTTTCACTCAACCACCCAAACTGACCAGCTTATGCCAAACTATCGCGGGTTTTGTTGACGAGTGAGTGTCGTCTGTCCTCTCTCTCGTCTATTCTGTTCTGTTCTGTTCTGTTCTGTCGTATCGTATCGTATCAAATGGTATGCAGAGAGAGAACTCGTCCATTTTCCATTTCCCTTACTCGTTAGATTTAAGTTTCTTCCTCAGATTTTTCTGGTTCTTGCACCCAGATTGAGCAAGGAGGAAGTTTGTACAATATATCTATGTACGTAACGTACATGCAATATGTACATGTGTGTGCAGAGACAGTCCATCTTCTTACCTTGAGCACCACACACACATTCATTTCCTGTGTGTTGAACTTGTTTTTGGTACGAAGACTAACTGAGGGAACATTAACTGAGGGATGCTCTATACGGTTCGTCTTTTCCTTTTAAGAGGATTAATTTGGTTCTTGTTTAAAATCTTGCTGGATTCTTCGTCAGTTTCCAAAGTTGGCTTAACACAACTCACACAGCTTACCTCACTCTCTCTCTCCCTCTCTCTCTCCCTTTCACTCACTTCTTTCTACCAAAACTTACTTTGTCCTTCTGTAAACTACTTTAAATTTAATGAATTTCCTCCTCCTCTCTACTACTAAGAACAGACGATTTGGAGAGAGCCCGAGTATAGCGAACACGTTTACCTGGCATTTACCACAGCTTTGGCATTTCCCACCACCCCCAAAACACACAACCAAACACCAACTTTAATATTTAGTAATCGAGATGTAGAAACACGTATATGTACACGATAGAAATGGGCAGAGTAAAAGAGAGAGAAAGAGAGAGCGTTTTATACGAAACTCGAGGATTAAATTATAAGTAATGGTTTTCTTTGTGTGAGATGGATTTTGATTTATCGTGGTCAAATGTGTAATCTCTGACAAACTCACTCAATCGAGATACATCAAAATTACTTTTAATGGTCCCCCATTGGATTATTCCCATCATAAAAATCATTAACCTTTCCCATTCCTCCCTCCTCCTTTGATCTTCTTTTTGGAAAATGAGACAATATATCGATTTACCTTATTTTTCTTGATGATGTTCGGTATTTTATGCCCAAAGTCAAGATTATTGGTTTGTTTACAATAGAAGTTTTGGGTGTTAGGAAGAAGAGGAATTGGCATTGACGTTTGTGTATCAAAAAGTGGTGTAGTCGTACATAAATATTGTATGTGGAATATTTGGGAATGGATGAAATGTGGCTTACCCATCGATGAGTGGGACTTCTCGTAGGATTTGTTGAACTGTCTCGAGACGACCACGTGGGGAAGTGGCAATGTCTTCCATAATGGCAAGAGGTACGCCAACTCCCACTCCCACCGCAGCTGCCAACAATAATACACAACACACGAAGCACCAATGCTTCATTTTTAAATCCACTCCTGCAACAAAAAAACAACAACCAAACAAAACAATGAAATCCTCTCCATACGGTTTACGATACATACAGATATATACAGATATTCTACACATACCCAATGAATAGCCCAATGAACAGATTAGGAATCCTCAAAAATGACAAACACACATCTAACAACTCACATTTATTTAGCCGGATTTACAAAGTAAATCAAATCATTTTTAGAATCCACATCTTTTTAGTGCTAACGCTGAACAATAAAAACCAGCAACAAAATATGTACGGACTATGAAAAAAATAGGGGGACAACTCATATTGTTGGTCCTTTTCCTCCTTTTTCTGTGTGGAGGCATTCAAGTGGGAAAAGACAAGATGAGGAAACATAGCTTTTTAAAATTCAATTAAGTAGCAAAGGGAAAGCATCGTCACATGATGACGCTTGGCACAAAGAAATAGGGAAAAAGTCACCAGAGGGAATGACGAAAAAAAAATCTTTGAGTACCCACAAAAAATGTCTTTTTTTGTCTCGCCATTCTACTGAAAATGAGGAAATAAGAGAAAACGCTTGTGTTTGTTTCTCTCATCTCATCACCAGTTCTCTCTTTTTCCAAGAGAAAGAGAGAAAGGAGAGAAATGTGAAAAGAACCAAATAAATAAAAAGAAAAGGATATGAACTTGGCAAGACACAAAGTTTCTCATTTGATCACAGTTTCTCTCCTCACATTTTCCTTGTTTCTTTTCCCTTGTTGTTTGTACACACTCTGTTAAATCTCCTCTCTCAAGTTTCCACGTTTCCACGTTTGCACCTTCATCCCAAAATATCCAAATCATCATCATTATTGTTATTATTTATTTCCTGTGAGCAGTTGGCTCAGCATTTGAAGGAAACTGTGTGTGTTCTCTGTGTGAAAATGGAACTAGATTTTGACGCAGTGTCCAACAAGACGATTCCTCTTGCCTTTATTATTTTTTCATTTAAAATTATTTAAACTGGAACGCACTCGCATCATAATAATCATTATGACGTGAGAGAAGAAAGTTTTGTAAGCGTGAAAATTTTCATAAGGTGTGAAAAGGTGAACTTCCTTGTTGTTGGTGGTGGTTCATATCCGCATTGGGATGAGTGACAGAGCTTGTTCACGTTTCAAATTAAAATATTTCCACGACGAAAGAGAGCAAGAGAATTCTATGGATTTGGTGAGGCGGCTTTGTGAGGTAAAATACGGTGACACCTTCCCAAATGGAAAGTTTTAGAGTTGAAACATTTGCATACAGTTTCTCTTCCCCCGCCCAAAGTCTCTTCAAACTTTTGTTCTGAGGAGCTTAAAACTATTTCCACTCCAAAAACACAGTGAACAAAGCAAAACAACTTGGTCTCAAATTATTTTCATCTTAGTCTTCTCTTCATTTCCTTCCCACAACAACAACAAGGATCCGACGACATGTGCAAAACAATTTTCTCTTCTTTTTCTGCGCAACCAAATTATTTTAGTTCCCTTCCAAAATCATGCCAATTTAACAATGGAAATTCAAGTCTAATACTTGAATTTAACTTCCAGTACACACTACACTCATTTATCTATTGACTCTCGAGTCTGGACATTTGCGTAGGATCAATTAAACTAGCAAGCCATTTGTTTTACGACACGCAAATCACTACAAAATATACGTATAATTGCACAACCTTACTCTCGAGATCTATTCCAGTTTACAAAAGTTTGTCCTTACACGAACTCTGTCTCTCATAGATTTTTATATTTTCTAAGTTGATAGAAACAACTTGTTTCCAAATCACTTACAGCAAATAAAAGTCAATATTTACTTTGTTAAACCCCGTCTACTAGTTTCTCTCAGTATTTTTGTCATCACGAACTTGTATTTAAAGAAGTAAAGGTTTTAATTAAGGAACCGTACAGACAACTCTCAAATATTGACAATTTCTATATATGGGATAAAAAAGAAAAATTAAAATTGAGACTGAGAGAAAATGGGTGGTCCATCGTTTTCTTGTGAGATTGGAAGGAAATTTGGGATGAGAGTGAAAGAGAAAGTAAAGAGGATTTCGGAGTTTGCACAGTCTGTTGATGAATCAGAAGGGAAGAGACAGTCGACAGGCGACAGTTGGTGGGTGAAGAATTTGCCATTGTAGCCAGTCAACTTGAATATTCTCTCGGGTTCATCTTCCTTTGGATGTGGTTCATTTTTTTAGGCTTGCCTTGGCTAAGTAACTTTGGTCGCATCAGGTGTCATGTCAGAATTTTGCAGGCGACTGATTACTTAAGGTGTTGTCTGTGTTATGTGTACAATCAGAGACGGAAACTGAGAGAAAGAGAGAAAATACATATCACAGCCTGCGTCAACAATGCAAAATACGGAGGAGGAAGGTGGAAGAAAGAAAAGAAAAGAAACTCATTCTGTAATGAACGTTTCAGCTGGAAGCAATCCACTTTCAATTTGGATGTGTGTGGGAACGTCTCGCTCATGATTCAGTGTCCTTGTCTCAGTTGTCATGTCAAGGAAATGCTTTCCTCGTCTTCCCTTTTAACAAAACCTAATTATATTACAGTTTTTTCTACATGTTCCAAAACACACACTCACACACGAGTATCTCAAATCCATTTCCTTATCCTGTAAAACGTACATCCTCTTCTTTGTCTTACTTCTTTTCCTCTTTCCTGAACAACAATTTCTCTTGTAATTTACTTTTCAAAGACAAGGAAAGCAGCTGTGTTTCAATTTTCGATAAGGAAATACACGTGAAATACATTAGCTCGTTAATGCATTTCCTGGGCAAGTTTCTTCCAGTGATTGACTATCGCTTCAACGCTATTAACTTTCCTATACATTTATGTATCGTCATTTGTCATTTACTCTCGTTTAGTTTCCTCGTTCACCCCAAATAATTAGTGGAGACCTCTCAATACTCATCAAGTCATCCACCCTTTACACGTTTTCTTCATTTCCCTCATTAAATATTTTGAGCGTTCCGGGATTTTAATTCCCATACAAATTCCCACAGTTTTTCCCTAATACCCGACACAAATCCCCTGGATTTTCTCTCATTTAAAAGCAAGAAACGGCAGGGAATGGGAAAGGAAATGAAGAATGAGACTTGGAAGAGTTTCATTTAGAATTGACAAAAAATGAGTTTGACGACAGTTTATGAAGTCATAGAAAATAAAATAAGGGAAACAAATGAATGACTGTCATCTATAAAGCAATGTTGGAAAATGTAGGTGAAAACAGGAAAGGAAAAAAATTCCGCATTTTCTCTTTTCCCTTTTCCTTTCTTCATTTGCTTTGTCAAGAAGTGTGGAGTGTATGGATTTCTCCAAGTGAAAAATAAACAGCAGTTTATTATCAAGATGATGACTGTGAGGATGTGAGATCTGTCTGCCTCTGAGGTTTCTTATTCTCATCTGAAGCGACACGTGTGAAGGAAGTGGCAACGTCTTGTCCCCACCCCAATATATATTGAATGCAGAGGACAACGATGATATCTGTACGTACAACAGGATTTCTATCTGTATGTCATTTTGATTATCATTGTCTTTGGACAGTGTGGAGACCCTCAAAACTCAGAACCGTATCATATTTTCAACCACTCCTCCTCTCCTTGGCAATGACGAAGGGAGCATTTAATGTCACGGATGATGTTCGGACAGAGAAAGGAAAAGGGAGAGAGAGAGAAAGAGAGAGCGATAGTCTGTTGGCAGTACATGATGTAATGAAGAGCAGGATGTTTTGTAGGAAAATCAAGTGTGTGCTGGAGGAAAGTGGTGTCATTATATTTGTTGGATGGACGAGAAGGATATGAGAATGAGAAGTAGTTGGATGATTTCACCTTCTTTCCCTCGTCCGCATTGCCCCTCCGAATTCCTTCATCCCTTATAGAGCTTACAGAAAATAGAGATGCAGCATTCCGTACATGTAACGACATAGGTATGTACGTATTTGTATATAGTCAGCCATGTACACAATTTTTTGTACTCTGCCACGACTAGAAAAGATACGTCACTTTCCACGACGGTGACGGCCATGCCATCAGTGACAAATGACATCCATTTATACGCTCATCCACTCGAGCCCCATCCACATCAACCCACCCAAACCGACAACAATCAAGACGAGCCCGGAAGAGAGAGTGAGAGAGAGAGTGAGAGAGGGAGAGACAGTTTGGAAAGTGCTCGAGCTCAGAGTTCCCATGAAAGATCGAAATCCACCACTGAATTTTTCATGATATTTTTACTAGTTTATTTACGTTGTTTAATCTCTCCAATTTCCATAAAAATAGACGACACGAGGCAAAGAAGTGAAGTAAAACAAGGGACTGGGAAGGTATCGTTCACACAATGGGCAAATGGAGAATGAAGAATTCAAAGAGAATGATTCTTGGAGAAAAATAGGGTTGGCTATATACACCGTTTCTGTACACACCGACACACACCATCGAGGAGAGGTTGATACAGCTATATCGTTTGTGAAATGTGAATGGGTGTAAGAGCAACAGTTGAAGTTGAGTTGATACACATGCAAATATTGTGTGACATTTATGAACATTTCCCAGTCGCTTTCCTACCTTCATTCAAATTTATCAAATTTGGATTTATTATGGGATTTTGTAGCCGAGTCAAGTGCTCCATGTTCCCTTTTCTATGTACCAAATTGCTCAGAGCTCAGCGTCGACGAAAGGAAAGAAAAGAAGTTCGCGTCGGAACATGTTTTGTTCTCAACATCAGAATCTTGCAATATTTTTCCATGAATTCCTTCATCTCATTTCTCATTCACCCTTGTGTTCGTTCCACATTCAATTTGTCTTGTCATCTTCCATTACGATCAATTTCTCCTCTCTTTCCTTCGTACATACACGATCAACCCTAGCCAAAAATATACTTCCAAAATATTTTTTTTATTATTCTACCACAAATTTCCTCCCGTGAACAAAAGTCAACTTGACATATTTGCAAATTTGAAGGAATCCTCTGAAAAATACCGGATATTTTCATCAGCGGATTTTGAAGCCTTCGTGCTTCTTATTTCTTGTCGACTGTCGTTATAACATTTTTTTCATGATCATCAATGTAAAAACTTCAGGATATTGAGAATATGTACGATATAAAGTGAAGCGAGTGTTGGAGTCTTCATAAATCGGCGCAACAAAAGGAATTTTTTTTGCTTTGTCCATTTTAATTATAAAAATAGTTTAGAAGGAATTCTGGTGGATTCTGTGAACGCAATCTCAATCTCTCCCAAAGTTCTCAAAACTCTTCTCCCTAAGACAGTTTTGTCTAAAAGAAGCTACACCGTTAGCTACACCCTAGCTCACGGTGTAGCTAACTCAAAGATCAGAGAATAAAGTGGACACGTATTCCCATGTGATTGTGTCTGTGTTTCTGAGTAGTTCATCGGCAGTCTTCAATGGGACAACTCCCAAACTAGGTCAAGTATAAAGAATATGTCCTTTGACTTGGGACATCTTTGAAATTCGTATGTGTTGGACGAGTGGATTTACATTTATTTATGTAGCTGTTTGGATCGGGTGATAAAGCATTGCGTTCGTTCAGTCCACAACGTTCTATCCTCTCTCTCTCTCTCGTTCTCTCTATCTTTACCATCACCATTCGCTCGAGTCCGGAGTATATAGTTATTTCTGTTTCTCTACTGCCTCTATTTACTTTCCCTTCCATTGCCTCTCATTTCCCTTCTCTTTCTCTTTATATTTTGCCACACTCACACCCGCAAACACACACACACACAAACACTGGCCATTGTCTCATTTCCCACGTCCTTCTCACAAGAAAAATAAGAAGAAATTCGGTTGTCATCTTATTGTGTATTTTTCATATAGAAACTGGAAACTTTCCACAAATATCACTCCACGTGTGTCCTCTATAAATATTTACAAACAAACCGCAAACCATTTTTTTCTTCTTTTTTTGTCGTATAACAGTTTTTATTTTGTAAATATTCGTATCGTACATATGTAGTTTTGTCCTGCTGTCTCGTGTCCAGTTCTTATACATTTTTTTCTTCAAAGTATCGTCATTCTCCCTTCTGTTGTCTTGTGTTGTGTGTTTTCAATGATTTTTTCAGTGTACTTTAAGCTGGGCACGGAATTCCTTTGTTTGCTATTACAGTTTTTTCCTCTTCATCTCGTTCTTTCTCTGGCTTGCTTTGATTCAGCAGTGAAATCTTTTACATCTATTTTATTGTCGGGTCGCTCCTCTGTCTCGCTTGCTCTGTCTCTCTCTGTCTCTCTCTCTCTCTCGTTCAGAGTTACTCGTGTGTCTCCTTTTGTATTTATGTGCGTGGACGGTGACAGGAGATGTGAGATTATAAAACAAAATGATAACAATGGGGCATCGGAATGGGCGGTAACTAAAACCATAAAGTAGAAACTGTCTCACTGGACCGGAAACTCGGCCCATTTTTTTAGCTTGTCTGCATCCTATTTGTTGTAGAATCACAGTACAGCTGTACAGAGACAGAGGCAGATGCAAAGAGACGGAGAGAAAGAGTGGCAGTTATGTCATCTGATTGTCGTTCCTCTTGTCGCTTTCATTTACTTTCTCTCTGTCTTTCTCTGTCCGTTGGTCGGTATTTCTCTCTCTCTCTCTCGATCCCATTACAAACAATACTGATAAATATGTGATATGAGGGAAATTACTTTCACTGCCCACGATAAAATAAATTCATCGGATTAATAGCAATTTACGTGTAAATGTAGGGAATTGACAATGGATTCCGTTTTTTGTTCTCTTTTTCTTGTTGTTCCCTTTGGTGTGTTTGGAGACTTACTAGGATTGTCAGTTCCACTGGACTGAAAACATGGCGAACAATACCAAAACAAAGAAAGGACATGTGGGGGAATGTAAAGGGCTTCCAAGAGCTCACCTCGAGTGTCTGAAGTATTTCCGGTCCCGTTCTCTCCGTCTTTACTATTTGAACTCAATGAGTCTTGTTCGATGAGACTGCCGCCGTTGATACGGACAGCGGATCCGTTCTGTCCGGACGTCGGCAAACTCACTACCGTTGAAAATCCCACTGGACTCACTCGACTCACATCCGGCAGTTCTATCGCATTAGTTCCCTGGAACAGAATCAAATATCACATTTAGTCCACAATTAGTCCAATACAGTTACACATTACATTACATTACACAATGCCCCATTTTCACATTAGCTCCTTTAAAAAAACTCCTCTCGTCTCATTCGGTTCATTTGCATTTGAGGCTAATTCTTAAACTGCTAAAGATTTCATAAACAAAACAGGAAACATGTTGTTTGGCCTTATTTAAGTATTTTTTGTATTGCAAAGAAAAAAGTGGGACAACGTCTTTGTTATGCAAAGCTGTATTCAGCTTGTATTTTTTTCACTTCCGTCGTCTGAGTTTCACGGTTTCAAGTCAAGATGGATTTCAGTCACGGTATTGTGAGCACATCTATTCCCGTCTTTCTTTTTTCTCTCTCTCTCTCTCTCTCTCTGTCTGTGTGTGACTGAAGAACATAAGCTGAAAGTCTTTTTGTAAGCATAGCTGCAGACTGTGAAACATATGGAAGTTGCCAAGCAATGTGGCAAAGCCTATGTCAGCTTCAGTTTTCACATTCTACATCAAGTTTTTTTAGAGGATTTGATTTTATCAAAGAGAAAGAGACTTTCTCTTGCTCTCCCTTTCTCTGTTATCCTATAGTTGGTCGTGTGTATTTTGCATTGGTTTCTCCTTTATCCTTTCTCCTGAGCAGCTAGAAGGCGGACTAGAACGACTGTGGGACTTTCAAGAGTGACTAGAGCGGAAGTAAAGTATAGACAATGGGAGAGGAAGACGGAGGAAGTTAAGTGTGTAACCGTGTAAGCCTCACAGTAAGTACGAATTGACCACTGAATCCTACAATCCAACATTCTTTTCCATCTCTCTCTCTCTCTCTCTCTTTCGCTCTCTCTCTCCTCTCACTTTCCCTGCCTTTTCTATTTCTCTCCCCCTTTCTTCCACGGCACATTTACTCTTCTCCGTAACGCTCTCATCTCACTTTCTCCTTTAATATCTTGTTCTCAGAAAAAAATTTCCTTTTCTCCGGCTCACGTTCTCCTCTGTCTCTCTGGTTTTTCTTGGAAAGGTGAAACTATGTGAAGTGTACGGAGATCTGATGATAGTTGAAAAGTTTTCGCTTCCATATGCGAAAGAGTGTATGTGTATGTCTATGTGTGTGTCTCGTCGCGTGTGTGTACATAGTTTATTGTCATAGTTTTCCTCTTAAGGTAGATTGCATTGCACAAGTTTGTCTCTAATGCCTAGTGGCCGCGGGGAAATGTCCCTTTTGGTGAGCCAACTTTTAAAACTATGAATGTTGTTTGCCCATGTAAACGTATTTATTTCACTATATGCACTTTTTGTTTTATGACTTCCATCTTTTCTCTTTCTCTTTTCTCTCCCCCTCCCTTTCTCTCTCTCTGTTCCTTTCTCTCCCTCTCTTTCTTGCTCACTTCAATGATCTCCTCATACTCTTCTTCCTCTTGAATGCTTCATGATGATTCCTCCCATACGAATTTCACTCTTCTGACATCTCTCTCGACACATGCCGAGCATTTCTCATCCCCTCCTTTCACCAAACAACCCAACATAGAACCAAATATAGAAAAACTCCAACTTTCTCTCTTCTTATCCTTTCCCCGAAACGAAAGTCCAAAATGTGTGGACAAAGACCAACAAATAGTTTTTGTTTACTCTCAATTCTGTTTGTGTACATTGGTGCGTATGTAATATGTAATTTACTATTAAAATGAAATGGGAGACGGAATAGAATTTGAGTTGAGTTCTTGCTGAATATGAAATTTCGACAATTCTTTGAAATTTGAAATTCGGAATTTGATTGGAGAAACTGGAACTACTGAACTTTGTGAGGTGGAATTTTGAGTGTGACTGTGTGTGTTTGTGGGTGTTGATGGCAAAGTGTCGTGACTGAAAGACGATACCCATTGGAATTACTGAGACAAAAAAAATGTTTGTGACCCAAAGTGAAAGTAGGAGACAACAGAGAAAGTACAAGAGATTGTCCTCGCCAATATACAAAGTGAAGAAAGGGAGACAAGAGAAAGTGAGAGAAAGGAGAATGCAGAAACTCAATTCGTATTGGACAAAGGAAGGACTTTGAAATTGAATAGAATGAGGCGACGGGGAGGAAGATGAAAAGAGGAGAGAGAGAGAAGGAAAGAAAGAGAGCACGGGCATTTCATGTGAATTCCTCCACCTCTAAAGAGATATCCGTATGCACGGATGTCTTTGTAGTTATTATGGATATTGGTATGGCTTTGGATCTGGAACTGAAACTGGAACCGGAACTGGATGTGCAGAATGGAATGGAACAAAATGTAACCATCCTCCCTCACATAAACTGTACACAGGAGAATAGAGGGGAAGCTATAGGCGAAGACAGGGAAAATAAAAGAGGAGACGGAGAGAGAGAAAGAGAAGGAGAGAGAGAAAGAAAGAGTTTGATACTTTATCTATTATATAAGTTCATCCCGTTTTTTCTCCTTAGACCTACGTTTTTTTCGTGAGAAATTGAAATTCGAATCTTTATTGGGTCAACCGTCTGCTCTCTTGGATTTCCACTGCACAACCTTCTCAAACAGCATTCTTTTTACCTTTGTCTTTGTCTATATCTTGCTCAGTGTGAGGGCTCGATTTTCAATTGCCATTCTGGCTCTCTCCTTCAACATAGACGTGACAAATCCCGGCTGCTCTTTCAATTACAATTATTCGGATGAATAAGCTCTGATATTTCAACGAATAGCAGAACACAGTTTTTTTACAACATCCAAAGGAAATTCAATCCCTTATCCAGAAAATTGAGTTGTAATTATTCTGAAGTGTAATAGTAGTGTCTGTATTTCCAATATTGACTGCACATTGACAGCGAGAAGAGACGCTCAAAAAGTGAAAACGGAAAGGATAAGAGGAATTCGGATACCAATGCCTTCGTTGAGAAGCAGTGGCTGATGAATTTATTATTATATTTTGTAGAGCAAGGCAAGGAAGAGAAGAAGAAGGGAGCAAAAGACTGTACATGTGTGTGGTTTTGGAAGCAGATGGAGGTCATAGTCGTCGTAGTCATCGTCGGGAGTGTGTACATACGATATGTTCATGTGTGTAGAGTGTAGTCCGTAGTGTGTGACACATTGATTTTAGATAAGAGATAAGGAGACACTGGTGCGGAGGAGGATTCAGGAAAGTGTAAGTTGACGTTGGTGAAGTGTCTGTATATGTATATTGTATATGCATATATGTGTCTGTGTGCGTTTGGAAGCAAGTGTGTCGCCATGTCATCACAATTCCTGCATTCAGATAAAAGCAAGGACGACATCACTTGGTTTCTGCCTCTGCTTTTGCCTTGTCGTTTGATTTGAGAGTGGCGAAGTGGTGGAGAAGGAAAAGCAAAAGCGAGAGCAAGAGAAAGCCAGGAAAGAAAGTGGAAAGTTGAAACTGACATGGTTTGTGGATGGACGTTTCCTTTAGTTTATTCATTCAATACTCATTGTTCTACTTGCAATTTCTTCCCGTTTCTCTCTCTCTCTCTCGCTCACTACTTGTGTATTGTATTTCTTTGACTGGCATGAGCATTAGCAACTTTCCATCTGGATATACAGTCAAAGAAACAATTGACAATGATCTCTTTTATTTCCCTACATGGCTCCCCTATCTTCTTTTCCATTTGACTAGACACAATCTCCACTAGAAAGGGAATTTGAATACTTTGTGAATACGAAGAAGAAAAACATGAGACCAGAGCGGAGCGCACTAAACTTGTCATTCACTTTGTGAAAGCACAATAAATAAATTCTAAGAATTTCTCCCTTTCCCCCTGTAAATTCCGTGTCCAAATTCACAAAAAAATATACAAGAGTAAAAGTAAAAGGAACCGAATCCCTACACATCTGTCTGCCCGTGTGTTTCTTTGAAATCTCTAGATTTATATCCGGATTTTAATGGTTTGCGCACCGAACCATCCATGCATTTGAATTTTGAAACAATTGTAGATGAGCAGCCAAATTGCGATTGGAATTGGAATGAGACTCAAAAACAAAACTTTGCTCATGCATGAATGTTCACATAATAATGACCGTGCATTATGATGATTAATTAATGGAAATGGCACGAAACCAGGACTGTGAATTGGCGAACAAACAGCCATTCCCCCTCTTTTCCCTCCGCAGTTTGTAATTTGAGTAAGTACTGAAATTTTTCTCGTAAATTATCACGTTGGAATGAGTTTTAACTTTTAAACAACGGTTCATCACCGCACCACACTTTTGGTTCACAGTGTCAAGAGTTGAATCCTATAATTCTCAAAATTAACCTTTATGTCTTGTACAGATTTTTTTTAGGAATTGAAATCTAAAATTTTGATTGCAAATTCATCGTTCATGCATGCAAAATGCGTGGGAGTAGGAGCGAAGAGCCAAATCTGCAGATAGAATTTCCATTGGAGCTTTCAGTTGGACGTTGGAATTATTAGCTTGCTAATAACCACACTCATTGTCTAACATGTAGAATTAGTAACACTTTCCCGCCCCTGCTAAACCTCGACCATTGGAACATGAAAATATTCTCACATTCTCATTTCAACCGCAGGAATCTCGGATCATCGTCCCCACATTAAATTGTCCTTTGATTCTCTGGCTATGGCTACGACGGATTCCACTGGTAACAAAGGAAAGCAGGAGGGAAAAAGAGAAAGAGAACTCATAATTTTTTGAGATTAATTATTTGACATTTGTTGTTGTTTAAACGGTGCTTTGGAGGCCAGTAGAAAGTGTCCAGTGACTTCGTACAAGAGCATGGAATGACAGTGACAGGAGCAGAATTGTACTAACCACACAGAGCATTTCAATGTTTTCTTTTCATTGAGTCCTGACAGGGAGAGAGAGAAAGAGAGAGAGAGAAAGAGAGAGAGACAGAATTCAGGGAAATGAGAACATTTCATTTTATTCATAGTTTTTGGCTCGAGGGATGGAATTGAACAGAGAGAAAGAGCACAAAAACACAGAGAACATGAAATGGAAATTTTGTTGAAAGAGAAAGCAAATAGGAGAAAGAGAGAGAGAGATGGAGTGAAAGGAGAGGAGGGAAAACTGTCGAGAACTTTCATGTGCTCTAAATTAAATGTGCCTGATTTTGAGTGAGACGAACCCGAGTTGGAGTCGAATACAAAATAACAATATGTAACAGCCAACAGCCAAAACTGGAGCACAACCATGTGAAACAATTGCAAAGTTGATTTTGTCTTCAAAGGTATGGAGAGACTGCATTTCCTCCACTCACCATCAATACACCACATAAATTGCTCCGGGCACTCCATGTTTGGTAACCACCACATTAAACAACAATGGACACCCACACATCCACACAAATTCGGACTTGAGACTTTGGACGTTGAGCTCTTTTTGTAGTTTTCTAGCCCAGTCTTGGAATATGAACATAAAGATCATTTCCAGGAATATTCAACACATATAAAAATTAAAAGTTACATAAAGTCTGTCAGTGAGTTAATAGTACCTCACAAAAGTGAAAAATTGTGTATTTATTTACGATGGCAGTTAAAGCTAATGTTAAATGAAAATGCAAATAAAATGGGACCAGCGGACAGGAGAAATGAAAGGGAAAACGCGGGTGGACATTGATAATGAGGATAAAGATGAAGGAAAAGGTGCAGATTCAATAGGGGACCAGATTGAATTCACTGATGACAATGACAATGAAACTAATTGAAAAGTTGCCTTTTCGTCCACACTAATAAGAGTGAAACTGAAGAGGGGAAAAGTTTTCTTTGAAATGGACACTGAGTAAATAAAAGTCATTGATGAACTTCTCCATTTCCCTTGTCTCATTCTCCAACCTTCAATTCAACTCAACTCCACTCCTGATAAAACTAGTGATAGCGATGGGAATGGCAATGGCAATGGCAGCTCAATTTCCATTCAGCTCACTCTTCTCTCTCTCTCTCTCTCCATTCTCCATTCTCTCCATCCACAGATGATGATGAAAGTTCAAGTTTTTTAAATCAAGGATCAAGCTCATTTCATTCAACAGTGGAAACAAGCAGATGGAATCCCAGCCCAACAGTCACCAGCACTATCAACAATTAGTTGACAAAGTCCTACTGCAAAAATTCTCATCAATGCCTTTCATTCTATTTTCTGTACGCTTTATTGATTCGCGGAAACTCAAATCCCGCCTGGCGTTTGACCTCACCGCGCAATACCAAATATCAATACGATTTAAAAGTAAAATAAAAAAAATCCTCTATAATATTGCGATGGACTGGAATGGGAATTTAAACTCGAGTTAGTCTAATGATAGGAAGAGGCTTGATGATGAGTATCAAACCAACGACGACCTTTGGATTTTGTATACATATATGATGCGATATATAAATGTGTATGTGTGTGTATGTGAGAACTCGACTTCAATAAATAGGAAGAGTGAAAGTAATACACTTTCTTTTCACCCACGTCGATAATGTACTTTCATTTCTTTTATTTCTATGATGGATTAAGGTTGCATTGCACATACACGCTCCTGTGGTTTGTTCACTTGGTATATACATACAGATATAAGCTAAGCCCGCCTTTGAACGGTCAATCCATCGTCAGCAAAACGAGAGCTTTAAAGATGAACCATGGGGAGGGAGCGTTGAAGAGATTCGGCTAAGGATTGCTCATCCAAAAAAATTCATCTTATATCCGTCCGTATGTATGTACATATGGAGACTTAATATCTGAGAAAGGAAAAGCAAATAGCAAATAAGTATAAAAAGAAGAAAAGAGTGAAAGGAACTTTATATCAATTCCTCTCTCTTTCTTTCTCTCTGTCTTGCAACCTGAAGACTCCTGAAACCCACAGAATTTTTAAAAAAACGCTAAAGTGACAGGGCAGCATACTAGGGAGAGACAGAGAGAGAGAGCAACAGAGAGAGAAAGTCGATTCAGCAAAGAAGAGTGTACGAGACTTTTATATTCTTGATTCTAGCGGAGGGATAGACAATGTTAAATGTTGGTTGGGAAACTCATCCTCTCCACTTTTTACGTGGGCAAATAGAGAAAATTCCCTTTGGTATGTAAATAAGTGAAAGTGGGGTATAATTTATAGTGGGGGCGATTGTAGGTGTAGATGTAGGTGGAAGTGAAAGTGTCTGTGTTTGTGTGTGCTGCAGTGTCGGCAAAAGACTCATCTGGAAGTTTCGAAATAGTAGCAATAGGGGAAAGGGAAGGAACTACTTCCGATTGCAAAACACCAATAAGTCATCCTGAGAATACTAGGAGAAAATTGCATTCCACTCTGCCGTCCGTCCTCCGGTCCCTCTATGTGTGTGTGTGTGTCTCCACACTTTCAATCTCATAACTAACCATGGCCTTTCTACACACACACACAAACACAAACACACATATAACCGCCATTCTCTTCTCCGATCCCTCGTTCAAAATGACTTTCTCTTTCTCAAAAAGCCCAAACCGAACAAAAAACCTTTGGATGCTGGTGGAAATGGGGAAATGGCAAAGTGAGGCCAAAATCCAAAATCCACAATCCAAACTCCAAACTCTAACCAACCTTTGGACAAAAAAAGAGCGTGAGGGCAGAAAGTCGTCTACTATCAACTTTCTCCCGCAGTTCTTCCACATTCTACACTCATAGTGTCACAGTCCACCGTCCACTGAACTCTGGCTCTTTGTTTCTCCTTCCAATTCTTCTTTCCCATGTTTCCACGCTCCAATGGACTGCTCCTCGTCAGTGCATTCATTATGAGTGATATTCCATGCAAATGAATACTCTGGAAATAAATGACGGGATTTTGTTCACATTTTTTTCCCTGAGCATACATTTAAGTAGGGATTGGAGAGAGATTCTAGGAATATTTTGGAGGAGGATGAAAAACGTTTATGGATCCCGTGTACGTACACATGATATGATGTGAGAGTAATATCAAGGGAAATGGGGAAATCCAAAGGTTTACGCAATGCACACACCACACACAGTACTAACTCACGCTTCCTCCCACTAAATGAGAAGTAAATGTAACGGTTGAGAGCGTGAGAGTGAGTGTGAGTGTGTGGACGTGTGTTTAGCTGAAGGAGTGAGCTGAACGTTAGAGGTAGAGAAGAAGAATAGAGGATATTGCATCATAAGAACAATCATGGGGAGCATAGAATTATTCATAGCACTCTTGCAAATTCCCAAACCAAACCGTATCGTGTGTGTGAGCATAGAAAAACAAGCAAGGAAGGAGAGAAAGACAGGGACAGAGGAAGAGAGAGAGAGTGAGAGAGAGACAGAAAGAGATGCAATGCGTTTGAATGCACGCGACCATCCAGTAATTAAGCAAGTTTAATTTATGGCATTCATTTTACCCACACAAATTTTACTGGGTTTCCAAACATGGTATTGTTCTAGAATTGGTTCAGTAGTTGGCTCTCTTTGGATGGTTGGTTTGGCTTTGGCTTTGGCTTTGAATAGTTCTTCTCCTTCTCTCTCGTTTTTACTATTTCCATTCCAGCTCATGGTTTTCGAGAGGATGGATCCTTCGAATCCACGGAATTTCGAGGTAGACTGTAGGAAGCGTCATTTAGATTTTGACTTTTCTCCGACTGTCTACTCCACTACTGTGAGTTTGAGTTGGAGTCGGGAGTCTGTGAATTTAAATCTGAATCTGTTGGAAGCATCAACTTTCCAGCTGTGCCGCCATTCCTTTCTCTTTTCTCTTCCCTCATTTTTCCTTTTTCGACTCGAATACTCGACTCCTTGACTATCCAACATATTTCTACAACTACAACTATTTCACGTTTTACCTTCTTCCGTCCGCTTACACTCCTTTCCCTATATCCATAATAAATCTCTCTCTCTTTTTCTCTGGTTTCTATACACTCGCAAATTATGAGAGTAACGGTTTCTTCCCAAAAATTAAAATTTATGTTGCTTTAAGTCTCCCATTTTCTTTCCCTTATTATTCGGAATATATGCACAAAATCATTTTTTTCTATTCCAACTTTCCTTCACAAAAGAACCCCCCAAAAAAATTTCATCTTCTACTTTCCAGGGAAAAGTGGAGAAAGTTTGTTTTTTTTCTGACATGCATATACAATTTCTGCGGATTCAAACTCTTGTATATTTTCCCTTTGTTTTTTTTATACTTGTACATTTTGCGTGTACGAAAATATTTGAATTAATTCCTGTTCCTTTCCTCTCTGGATTCTGAATTGAGGAAATCCATGGGAGAATGTGGAAAAATAGTAAATATTCCTGCATATTTTTTGTACAAATTTGGTGTTCCACGCGGATGCAGACTAAAGCTAAGCTCTGAATTCATTTAATTTGCATATATTTCCAATGAATATTTCTATTGGATGAATTTCCGAGATAATGATAAAATATAATTCGATGACTGAATGTGTGTGCAGACGATTTCAGAGCATAGTTGTGGCTTACAAGGGTAATTCCATTTACGAGGCTTTTTGTTGAATTTTGGAAATGGCATTGATTCGAAATTAGAATGGAACAACTCATATAAAAATTAAAGCGAGACGCGTCTGAGCTACGAAGCTGTAGACAACACAATTTGAGGAGCTCCAGCTTCTCACAAGTTCTGAACCGTAAAAGTTTGATCTACTCGAATAATCATGTGAAGTGCAGTCTTTTCCTCTTACTTTCCGACTTTGTACGCCTCTCAATCAATTGTCCCCATGTATAAGCTATAAAAGAGAGACGGAGAAGTCAAAACATTATCAAGGAGTCA